>JAMKQA010145861.1:0-13316 GCA_024699735.1 Posidonia australis | reverse complement strand
CTTGTATGTTATATAAATTGCATAAGTAGTTAAGCTTGATTATATTTGTTAAATAATATCCTTTGTATGCAATTTTCATTAATCTCTAAAAAGTAGTAGAAGTAAAATAAAAAGTGTTAATTCTCTATTCACCCCGCTCTAGAGGAGCTATTCGATCCTACAGTGCCTTCCTGCATCAGGCCACCAAGTTCAACTAGCATGCCTTCAGAAACCAACTACTTGAGGAGGAGGTAGAAGATCCCTCTCCGGTTATTCCACCCCCTTCTGCTCTGGCCTCTCATCGGTGCTAGACTTCTTCCTGCGAGGTAAAAAAACTTACTGGTATGTTTTAAAGTTTAAGCACATTCTTCTCTCCCTCCTCCGCTCGTCGAGTTGAGGGCTTGCCCTAGGGCGAGCTCGGATCTGCTGCTGATCTGCCCGTGGGTTCGTCCCCTACTTTGGGGGCATTTTTTCTCCTCCATGATTTGTTTTGGGGAGATCAGATCGTGCTGGAGAACAGAGAGACATTTTTTGCATGTTCCACTTTCAGATCTGTATGTTGATCTTTCTTCTGGATTATATGCTTTATTTCCTTATCGTTTCGTTGATCTTTCGTTATGCATCTTGATTGATAGTATTTTCTATGGCTTTTGCTGAAAGATCTGGTCCTTTAAGGTGAGACATTATTCTGTTGTACGAGGCTCTAGGGTTCCAACCTGCAATTCGCCTGAATCTGATTGTCACAATCGTGACTTTTAGGGTGATGACATTTGTCGTCGTAGTAAAAACTTGTCTTTGTTTAGGGATTACGAAGGCATGTCTGGGGATAGGATTTTATCTCCGAATGACTCAATTTTTAGTCCTTTGGATTCAATTAGGGTTGTTCCCCGGTCGATTGGGGATCGCCGGAGAAAATGCACCCCATGGGGGTGCCCCTCGAGGTCATAAATGCTCCACGATGCCACTTTCTAACGCCTCGCGTTTTGTGTGTAACTATTCCACTTTCTCCCCTCCTAATTTATTCATTTATAATCCAATTAATTACCCTGATCTAATTTTTAGGGATAAGCAGCAAGATTATGCAAATAATGGAATTATTATCTCTGATCATGATAAACTGGCTACAGTAATTACCTCTTTGAACCGAAGCAATTCACCTCCCCTATGCTCTTTTGATTTTATGTCTGGTACGACCTCTGACAACGTCACTTCGCATTCTCCTTTGAATATCTCCTGCATCTCTAACACTGGGATTTCTTCTGGAGTGGAGTTTGCTGCATGAAACCTGTCAATACCTCTTACACGAAACTGTGGTGGTTCAATACCTTCTTCCATTCCCGGATCTCGCTTTTCTTCCCTGGCTTCTCCTAGTAAAGCCTCCCAGGTGCTAGTAGACCCACACTGCTCCCCGGAGGAACACCCCTCTTTGCCTTCCTTGGCGTCTTCCTCACTTGCTCTCGAAGACTCTTCCGGATCTTGGGAGGTGGTTACATGGAGGAGAAGAGTATCGCCCCTGGTAAGCTTCTGTAGAAAACAAGGGAGATGTTTTTCCTGTGGTCTTCCTGGCCAAACGAATAAGTTTTGCAAATATCATGGTGCTTGTTACAAGTGCTCTTTGCCATCACACTCGATAGCCATCTGTAAATTCTTGCAGGTCTCTAAGCTCGTCCCTGCTACTGAGAGGATGACTGGGCTCACCCCTCACGCCCCAAATCCCCTTCCACTTTCAGAATCAGTCTATGATCATATGCATTGCCTCTCTTGCTGTGCGATTGTTACTGTGCATTCCTCACATCTGTTGAAGCTCACCTTGGAGGAGCACCTTCGTACAAATTGGCCTGCATCCACCTTTGTAGAAGTGTTGGATTTCTCCCCTGGTAAATTTCTGATCAAGTTTTCTTCCACTTCCTCTCAGAATGAGGCCCTTAACCAATATGGATCCACTCTTCAAACTCTGCCAGCATCCTACGTCCCGTGGTCTATAAACTCCAATGTTGTGTTCACTCTGAATGAAGAAGGTATCTGGATCAAACTAGAGGGTATACCACACCACCTATGGAACATTGACCATTTCTCCCATATGGTTTCTGAATTTACTGAAATGCTGGAAGTGGACATTTCTCTTGATCGATTCAAGTTCCTGGGTTTTGCAAAGGTTAGGGTTCGTCTGCACCCTGGAAAAGAACACCCTGACACCATTTTTTTGCATTTGGAAGACTTGTATATCCCATAAAATTTAGAAGTTGCTGGGACTTATGTCCCTCCTCCTTCACTGCCTCTACCTCTCTATCTCCTTGGCCTACAAAGAATAACACTCCCTCTTCTTTTGCCCCTAGAAGGTTACTTCCTACATGTAGACCTCTCAAAAACAGTAAGGGATGGAGGAGTGGAAAAAATAGCAAAGGCCCCTAACATGGTAACAATGTCTGGACTAGGACTACCAGCCCTTCTTACTCCTTTCAACCCACCTCTATTTCTACCTTT
Organism: Posidonia australis; assembly: GCA_024699735.1. Lineage (NCBI taxonomy): Eukaryota > Viridiplantae > Streptophyta > Magnoliopsida > Alismatales > Posidoniaceae > Posidonia > Posidonia australis. Next base: position 10,853 of record JAMKQA010145861.1, on the reverse strand, counting down.
GCGGGCCTCCTCCCAAGCCCTAACCCCACTTCTTCTGGGCCCCCTGTACCTATTCCAGTCACTGAAGATTCGGGATTAGTAGAAGCTTCAAAGTTTGTGGAGGAAGAAATTAGGGCAAGGAATATTTCCTTGGCAAAGTTCAAGAAGGTCTTGGCGGTTTTTGACTGTCTTGAGCAAGATGATTTAGGATCTGGTATTGGGGACAAGCTACCCTCCCAGCCAGACACTCCTGTTCATGCTCCAGGTACTTTCACCTCTCATCATGAACACTCTGATGACTCTAATAATGTTTCTAGCTCTATATATAGTTCTACATCTATGCCTACTGATATAGAAGATTCTTCTTGTAATGATATAGTTAACGAGGTTCTAAACTGGGATTCATATGAACAGTTCAGAAGTTTTTGTACTGATATTGGTATTGATTTAAAAAATTTAGACGATACCAAAAGTTTTCTGAACCTGGTAAGAGCTGATCAAGGTCTAAATCCAGTTAACCTTGATAATTTACAAAACTTTGAGGAGAACTTTGCTTCTTTTCGTTTGTCACAAGTTCTTCAGTGATTATTGCAGCCTAGAATATTAGGGGATTAGGAAGTAGTAGGCAAAAAAGGGTGGTGAGAAACTTAATAAGAATGAATAAGTGTGAAGTAATCATCATTAGTGAAACAAAAAATGAAGAATGCTCCCCATCTCTGCTTAGAATTATGGGAGGAGGAAGAATTAGTAACTGGACCCACTTACCCTCTCTTGGGGCCTCTGGAGGTATTCTAATAGGCTGGAATGACAAATTATGCAGTATAATATCCACTTCTTTAGCCACCTATAGCCTCTCAATCAAACTTAAAAACAGGATAGATGATATGGAATGGTGGCTCAATAGGGTATATGAACCTTGTGAACCAAGATTTAAATCTGATTTCCTTATTGAGCTAGAAAATTTGAGCAAAATGGTTAATGCCAATTGGGTGATTGGAGGGGATTTTAATATCACTAGATATTCTTTTGAACATTCATCTAATTCTGGGGTATCTCCTGTTATGACAAAATTCAATGACTTTATAAATCAAAATCAATTAATAGACTTTTCCCTAAATAATTGCCAATACACCTGGTCCAATTTTCAAACCCCTCCAATAATGGTCAAGCTGGATAGGTTTCTGATCTCACCTGGTTGGGCAAACGCTTACCATGACACTTTGTGTGTTGGCAAGGCCAGGATGGTCTTAGATCATACTCCAATCTTGCTGGACACCAAACCTAGGGATGGGGGGCCAATCCCTTTTAAATTTTACAAGTCTTGGTTAGGTTTGGAGGGATGTCATAACTTCATTTCAAACTGTTGGAAAAACTCAGACATTATGTGCAATTCAGACTCTCCCCTTGCTAAATTTGCTCTCAAGCTTAAAAATCTAAAGAAGCATATCAAGAGCTGGGTCATCCCCAAGAGGGAGGAGAGGAGAAAGAGGTTAGAATGTATAGAATCTCAGATCATAATGATAGATCTTATGGCTGAAACACAATTACTTGATAATACTACTTTGAACATCAAGAAAAATCTCAGAATGGAATAGCTCAACCTTTTGTTAGAACAAGAGACATATTTGAAACAGAAGTCTAGGGTCCAATGGTTAAAGGAGGGGGATCTGAATACTACTTTTTTCCATGGAATGTTTAAAAACCGTAGAAGAATAAACACAATTTCATCTCTTAATGTCAATGGCAGACCCTTGACTTCCCCCTCTTTGATCTACCTGGAGCTTGAAAATCATTTTACCAAACAATTCAACAAGTGCTCTAGATTAGGGATATCTCTCAACTAGGATGCCCTATTACCTAGAAAGATCAGCAACCTAGACTTGCTAGAGGAGGAATTCACCATAGCAGAAATTAAAAAAAGCATTTTTGATTTGCCTAGAGACAAATTCCCTGGCCTTGATGGATTTCCCTTATTATTTTTTCAAGAATTCTGGGAATTATTGCATCCTGATTTATTGGCAATTTTTCATAAACTACACCTGGTAACTGATCCAGACTTTCTTAGGCCAACAAACCAAACTTTTATTGCTCTAATTCCTAAGAAAGAAGGGGTAGAATGTGTCAAAGACTACAGACCCATCAGTTTATTAAACAGTACTTACAAGTTCATTAGTAAATGTCTTGCCTCTAGGTTTACTCCTTCCCTAAGTGATAGCATTGATGACTCTCAGTGTGCCTTCCTATTAGGGAGATATATTGGTGATTGTTTCTTGGTTGCTCAAGAAACATTAAATTACATGAAGACTGCAAATGTTCCTGGTTTTATTCTGAAATTAGACTTTGAGAAAACCTTTGACAATGTGAATTGGGATTTTTTTACTGAGCTCTCTTAAAGGACTTGGCTGTGGAGACAAATGGATTTCTTGGATATATATGTGTATTTCAACTGCTAGATTCTCCATCTAAGCCAATGGATCTCCAACAAGATTTTTTGGTGCAGCTAATGGGCTTAGACAAGGAGACCCTCTGTCCCCCCTCCTTTTTATTGTTGTCTCCCATATTTTAAATAGGATGCTGTCATTGGCTGCAAACAATAACCTTATTTTGGAGATCCAATTTCCAAATGAGGGTCCAAACATAATTAATATCCAATATGCTGATGATACAATTCTATTTCTATCCTCAGAAACAAATAATTTGATAAATATTAAGAGAATTCTCTACTGCTTTCAAACTTGTTCTGGACTTAAGATAAATTTCAATAAGTCCTCCTTGACTGGTGTGGGTGTCTCTAGAAACGCAGTGGAGTATGGGTGTAACATTATGGGATGCCAAGTTGGAACTTTACCAATAAGTTACCTAGGCCTTCCACTGCACCATAAAAGGCCACTTATAAGGATTGGACACCAGTCATAGAGAAGATCTCAAACAAGTTATCAACATGGAAGGTTAAATACCTTTCTTTAGGGGGCAGATTAACTCTAGTTAATTTTGTATTATCTGTGATCCCAACCTACTACCTTTCAGTATTACATCTACCCAAAAGGGTGGAAAAGGAAATTAATCGGTTTAGAAGCAGATCCCTTTGGCAATCTACACCTGCAAACAATAAGGGATATCACTTAGTGAATTGGGCAGCCCTATGTAGGTCCAAAGAGCACAAGGGTTGGGGCATTATAAATCTTAGAAATTTTAGTGTGGCTCTTAAATGTAAATTACTATGGAAACTCTAGACCTATGCCCCAAATTTAAAATGGCCCAGTTTATTAAAAGCTAGATACTATTTCAGATCTAGGCTGGGGGCCTTGCTTAACTTATCAGATAGAAAATGCTCTCCTATTTGGCAACAACTTAAGTCCTGCTTCAACATTCTTAATTGTTTTACATCAATAGAAGTAGGTAATGGTGAGGACATCATTTTTTGGGAAAATAACTGGATTAATGGCTCCCCTCTGAAATACAGATTTCTGGATTTGTATAAAATAGCAAAATATAAGAAGGCATCTGCGAAAAGGGTTATGAATCTTATAGGGAATGATCTTCAAGGATTATTTGAAGTCAACAGCAACCCTGAGCAACAAATTAATTAGCAAATTTTTTTTCCCAAGTGAATCAACTGGCAGATATATTATCTGGATTTCAGTTTCACCTGGAAAAGGATAAAATCTGTTGGGAGGCTGAACAATATTTGTCTTTTACAGTTAATTCATGTTATAAAGCTATAAATGATGGTGGACTGAGATTTCACTTGTATAAGCCCATTTGGAAGGCTTGGGTGCCATTAAAAGTTAAATTATTTACTTGGCTAGCAGTATCTAATAAGATACTAACAAGGAATAACCTTAGGAAAAAGGGATGGAATGGCCAAGCATTATGTCCTATGTGTAATTGCTACCTTGAAACAATTTCACATTTGTTTATTCATTCCCCTTTTGCAACTTCTGTTTGGAAATTTTTTGTTAATAATTTTATGTATCCTGTGTATTACCATATGAATGATCTCTTTAGTTATAAGCCTTACTGTGCTTTTGCAATATCTGATCATGGATGGCATGTGCTTATTTCGGCTGTGATCTGGTGTATATGAAAAGAGAGAAACAGTAGAATTTTTCACAATTTAGTTAACTCATGTAGGCTAACTTTACTTCATATTATTTTACTTATGTATGCTTGGGTAGTAAATTTGGGCACAAGTTTTGAAAGGGATGCATTAATACAATCCGTCACAGACATGCAAAATTCTTGGAGTATGGACCAGTCAAATGTAGGGGCATCTTCTGTGAATCCAAATCTTGGGACCCCTATTTTCTCAGCAAATGTCTCTACTGAAGTTAGGCCTTCTGAAGATCACTCCTCCTGATCTTGTTTTAATTCGCTATTTTCGGTGATATTCTGAGGAATGGGATTTAAACTTAACAATTTTGGACATATTTTGGCCTACTTGTATTAACATTGGCCAAACTTATTTTGGTTTTCTTTGGATCTTCTGGATCCTTAGCATTTTGTATTATCTGGGACTTTGATTTTGTTGTTCTTGGTGGTGGACTCATAACTAGGAATTATTAATATTATTACCGTTTCCAAAATAGAAGATAAATTTGTGAAAACAACCAACATCATATGGGGCTGTGATGTACCTCTAGGACTTCATTTCACTGTTGAGAAGGATCCCCACTATGCTTCCAACAAGACAAAAAGGTAGTTACGCTTGTAGTATGTGATAAAAATAGGACTCAAATAATATACAAATTTTATATATTAAAATTTTATTTCTAAGATCAAATTATGACATGTTTATCATAAAATATAATATATGTCGAAGCATACCTGAATCCATATGAAAATCAAAGAAGTCCTCTTATTTACGTGCACCGGAGTTGACTTCAAAACCACCACACATCTCCTTTATTCTTTGTCTTTCTCAAGATGGAGTGAGAGAGGTGAGAGCTAAAAGTGTAAAGTTTGGGGACGAAGATCCCTATTTATAGAATATATATTTTTTACATATTTATAGTCGACTAATAAAAAAAATAGAAATATACCAAATGACTTTTACAAAATCGACTCACACTACTTAAGATGTTAATAGGCTTAACCTAAAATCAAATAAATCACTTTTAATGAGCCTAATCACAAAATAACTTATAATACTTTAATTGATTTTACTTTGACTCAAATTTTATTATATTTTAACCCAACAATCTCCTACTTGACCCACACATAAAATTAATAATTAAAATATTAAAACTTTATGAGCTAAAAAATAACTATTTAAATAAAGATATCTTACAAACTGATCCATTAACTGTATCAACATAGGATCAAAGAAGTTTTCATTGCTTTAAGTGTAATTCAACCTACAATGGTCACTAATGCTAATATAATAGACAACATTAATTAAGTGTGGATGTGTAGTATGAAATTTAGGCGAAGTGATTTAAGTAGGATATTATTTGAGATTTATCCAGGATTTCTCTAAGATTGCAGTACTTTTGATTAAGCTGACTCAGAAGGAAGTTCCCTTTGCATGGGATTGGCAATGTGAAGAAAGCTTCAATGAATTGAAGGGTCAATTGGTCACATCTCTAGTTTTGACCTTGTATTCAAGGAGTGGTGGTTTCACAGCCTATGGGATCGAGTTGGGATTGCATATTGATGAAGCATGGGAAGGTAGTGGCATATGCATCACGCCAGTTGAAGGAGCACAAGATGAATTACCCCACCCATGACTTGAAGATGGCTATAGTAGTCTTTGCCTTGAAAATTTGGAAGCATTACTGTGACCATGTTGGCGAGGGACCCTCGATGCACATATGGAACACACCAGGACCGATAGGGCTATGATGAAAAATGTCAATCCAAGGGAGGATGTTCCACTTAAGGAAGAGGAAAAAATCATAAATAAATCGATAAGGAAGAAAAAGATTCGCTATCTAGCCTATTCAATTCGAAAGACGAGGAAAACCATAGGAAACCAATCAATAAAACAAATCAAGATGCAACAACAAATCCAAAGAATCCACACCAATGGATGCGACACATGAGTCAATGCAAGCCAAAGAAAGGATATGGACTCTTATTATGCATGGGGAAGATGTTAGGTACCTCCATACACCTAATGAATCGGTAATTCTTGAGTATCTCGCTCACATGTGAGGCTATGTAGGTGTTTGATTGCCATTCATGTTTGCCACTTAAGCATGATGATGTGAAGATAAAAGGATGCAAGGGAAGTAAAGCAAGGTAAAGAAGACATGTTAATCAAAGTAATGAAGAATACAAAGTCAAGAAGCTTAATGAAGAAATGACATTACGAAAATCACAAGCAATGGACTTAGTCTGGATGGGCAAAAGTCCTTGGAAAATCTACACTACTAGGCCACGTAGTCCTACCACGGGCCTGGAATAAGCACTAGACAGTAGACTTTTCATCATCCTAAAAATGCGTTGCATGGTCCAAATCTCACAGCCAAGCATATGGACACATAAAGCAGAGAGAAAGGAATCAAGACATATGAATCAAGTGACAAAATCAGGTCCAAGAAACAAACTTGGAAGGGGGTTCAATCTACTCATGCATTGGACCAAACCATTCGCACAACCAACATGCGATATTAGGCCATAGTCTAGAATTTGCATCAGATGATAGACCTTCATTGTCTTCCCCACGTAACCATAGTATAAAAATACACAATGCAAGCATCTAGAACACTAAAACATTCATCCATGATTACGTATAAGTGAACAAAGCACATGCAAAATGAGTGGGTAATCTCCTCCTCCTCTGGTCATGTGCGACAGACTGGACAACCTCTGCCGACCATGGTTGGGGCTGGAAGAGTTTGTCAGTCCTCTGGGGTGATTTGGGGACCAATAAGGAGGTACGAGGATGACCTAGAAAGTGACGAGATGAAATATGAAAGCATGCACACTTCCCTCCGTCCATGTGGAGTTCATTGGCCCGACTCTCTTCCATTTTGTCACTAATGGTGGCTAGGAGCTTGGATGGAATGTAGGGAGGCTTGGGTTGATGAAGGGGAAGAAGGAAGAAGCCTCGAGACAAACTAGACCACACGCTCAAAGATCGTCAGCCTTACGTAAGTCGTCGGCCGTCCGTCGGAGATGGATGATGCAATGAACGGAAATAAAAGCACAAATGCAAGAGGAACACATAGTTTAACAAGGCAGGTAGGCTAGGAAAATGATGAGGAGGTGTGGAATACCTATCATGAGTTGAATGGTGATGTCCCACCGCTGTAGTGTTGTGGTTCGGGCGATGGGTTCTAATCTGCGTCAACAACAAGGCAAAGGCTAAGGTTGCTTTGGAGATGCAGAGGGGTGCCTGGGGAAGCTTGGGTGAAGGTGTGTATGCAATTTTGAGATCGGTGAGGGCTTGTAGGTGTGATGGGGAGGACTGGTTTGGTGGTGGAAAAATGAGGTGAAGGCTGGTTTTCCAGTGGACGGGTGAAGGGTGGTGGAGCTTTTGGAAGGGAGATGAAAGTGTGGAGAGCAAGAAGGATGTTTGGGGAACAAAGGAGAACGAACATTGACCAGGAGTGTCCAACATCGGAGGAGATAGGTGGTTAAATAGATGGCTGTTTGAACACTAGTTGTCCCTCTCCACCTACTCCCATCTGTCGGTCTAGATTTGATCAAGAATATATGATTGGGATTAGAACTGGCATGGGGGGTTTTGTAGTCCAGATGTAAAGTGGGACACACGTAGATCTACGTCAGCTAATGTGAGATGAGAATCTGGCGTACCATTGGTGAAAGGACGAGTCAACCCCTCGCTTGTTAGTACTGACCTAGGGCATCCACGTACCTCACCCACGCAACATGTCTGTGGTATCAGGCCATGGTGGTCCTAAGATAGATTCTTTGTAAGGACTGTAGGCCCAGATCACTACTCAACTGGGCCACAAATGAGCTTAAAATGTTGGTTCAGGTTAAGTTTAGGGTTTGGTTTTGGATTTTAGGAACGTGGATAGACTTAATAGGGTTTTAGGTGAAAACGGTTGCATTAACCAACCATCTAGAACGGGCTCTGCTAGAGAAGTTGACTACCATCAAACTACGAAAACTAGGGTGTCTACAGATGTCCCTCTTTGAGCGAAGTCAAGGGAAGCGAGACCGATGTTCAGGGTTGAGAAAGACACCTTGCTCGAGTCTGTGGGAAAACATGTTGTGGGCATTGAGCCATTTATTCGGCGGATGCACTGAAAGTCGAGACTCGTAGCCATTGCAAATGCTGATGTAAGATACTCCATTGCAAGTGTGTGGCTCTTGCACGATGTTGATGCAAATGCTGGGTGTTCTCTGATGACTACCGACGTAGTGCATACTAGTGTTGATGAATACGTGATGCTGGAGGTGCAAGATGCTAGCTGTGGATACTGATGCTAGATGTAAGCGATGCAATGCACGAAGAGGGGCATGATGGGTTGATGGATACATCAGCCGAATAGTTTGGGTTATCAACCTAAAGACAAAGAGGGGCGTGGCAAGATATTGGACATGCCTGTCGAGCACAAATGTTTGATGGACGTCATCCAAACGTTTGACGATGTCACCCGGATAGTTTGAGATATCGACCCAAGGGAAAAAGGGGACGTGGCAAGATATCAAACTTACGCATTGAGGGAAAATATGAGATAAGTTTTGGACTCACTGGTCGAGGGAAAAGGATATGGTGAGTTTCGGATTCATCAACCGAAGATATGATAAGTTTCGGACTTACCAACCAGAGATAACAAGATATCAGACTTACGGGCCAACAAAGAAAGGGAGGAGCTAACATGTTATTAGACATGTCGGGTTGGCAAAGAAAGGGGAAAGCTAACAAGTTATCGGACTAGTCGGACTGACAAAGAAAGGAGAAAGCTAACAAGTTATCAGACTTGTCGGGCAGACAAATAAAGGAGAGAGCTAATAAGTTATCGGACTTGTCGGGTAGACAAAGGAAAGAGAGAGCTGACAAGTTATCGGACTTGTTGGGTCGACAAATGGTGAGTTTTGGACTTACTAATTGAGGAATGAAAGATATAATAAGTTTCGAACTCATCGACTGGAAATATGGTAAGTTTTGGAATTACCGACCAAAGATAGCAAGATATCGAACTTGCAGGCCGACAAAGAAAGGGAAGAGCTGACAAGTTATTGGACTTATTCGGCCGACAAATGGCAAGTTTCAGACTTACCGACTGAAGAAAGATAGATCTGGTGAGTTTTGGACTCACCGATCGGAAATATGGTAAGTTTCGGACTTACCGACTAGAGATAGGAAGATATCAAACTTACGGGCCAACAAAGAAAGGGAAAAGCTAACAAGTTATCGGACTTTTCAGACCGTCAAATGGCAAGTTTCGGACTTACCAACCGAAGAAAGATGGATATGATGTGTTTCAGACTCATTAACCAAACATATGGTAAGTTTATGACTTACCAATCAGAGATAGCAAAAAATCGAACATACGGGCTGACAAAGAAAGGGGAGAGCTGACAAGTTATCAAACTTGTCAGACCGACAATGATAAGTTTCGGACTTATTGACTGAGGAATGATGGATATGATGAGTTTCAAATTCATCGATCGGAGATATAGTAAATTTCGGATTTATCGACCATAGATAGCAAGATAATGGACATGCAGGCCAACAAAGAAAGGGCAGTTGTTGATGGTGACTGCTCCTGTTGCTTTGGGTCTGGCTCCTTCTAGAGGCTTGCTTGTGTCTTTGGCATATGTTAGGGCAAATATATAATTTCCTAGCTGAATGGACTAAATCTTGTCAGAGGTTGATCCTATAGGAGAGAGTGATCTCAAGGTCTATCCCAAGGTGCCTTGGTGGTCTTTGGCCAGTAGATGAGGCACAAACACTTTTTGCACAATGATAAGGGTATATCCGTAATTTATCCATCTATTGAGGCTGAATCTGTAGAGGGCTAATCATGCAATCTGGTGGCAATCCCAAACATAGTTGAGGGTGAAAGGGACATTCTGTGAGTTTTGGCTGTCAATCCAAGCATAAATGCCTTTATGGAAGGACAAGGGCATTATTGTCATTTCCATCAAGCTACTACTTTATAGCTACTTTTGTATGTGAGCACAACTTTGTGATGTAAAAGGGGCATTCTTGACTTTCACATAGAAGATTTGGATGCTAAAGAGTTTGCTTTGGTGAAGGTCAAAGTCTTTCATGTAATTTTGAAAATGATAAGGACCTTTCTGTAAATTTCCCAGAAGCTATTTCTGTGAACCAAATGTCGGCTTTTGGGTCACATTCAAACCCCATTTAAGCATCTGACATGCTTTCTTCACCCTTGGGTGGATTATGTTGAGGTTTTGTTATGGGACTGGATTTTAGGGGCTTATTTACAAAATTGCCAACTTAAAGGCATGAATGGGATCCTTGGGATACCAACGCTCCGCTTGGGGTGGTCTATGATCCCCATGGTTATTGTTTTTTTTTTTTGGCCAGGGTAAGTATTAGTATTATATAATAGTCCTCGGTGAAAGCCGGGATCAAAAAGAAGTGACAAAATTTAGGCAATGTCCATGCCAATATTACAGACGCCAAGAATGGCAAAGTAAAATAAGAAAAGAGAAAAAGCAAAGGGCGAAGCTACTGCTGCGGAATATCATCAGACGGGGCAGCAGCCATAGGCGGATTAGTGGAGTCCACGGAGGGAGGAGCATCGGCAGAGGCAGAAAAGTTTTCTGCCCAAGCAGCCTTCATGGAGGCAACGGAACTCCTCAAATCATCCTTGTCAAAACCTAGAAGAAGAGATTCTAACCAAAACTCCATTAGTCCAATAATATCAGAAATGGAAATAAATACTGGTTTGCAAATGTTCCGAAAAATCCTGGCGTTCCTC
>JAMKQA010145860.1:0-15540 GCA_024699735.1 Posidonia australis | reverse complement strand
CGGCCCGGCGGCCATTTCCCGCGCTGTGCGCGGGCCGGCCCGGCCCGGGCGGTTCCCGCGGGCCGAACTGGGCCTACCCGGTGGGCCGCCGCGGGCCGACCGGTCTGGCCCGGCACGGCCTGCGGCCCACGGCGGGCCGGGTCGGGCCGGACGGGCCTGGACCGACTCGACCCGTTTTCCATGTCTAGGTGCAAGTCGCCATTGCCAATTGCTTGTGTAGAGAAAAGAATGCTGCCTTTGTCAACGCAAGTTGGTTAAAACAAATCAACTAATTTCTTAAGAACAAATACAAGATGGTCAGTAGAGAAAATACTAGAATTTGTCTTCTTAGTACTCGATCTAAGAATGTCATAGATGTTGATAGCAAAGCAGAACTGGTTCGGAAATACGTCAGCATTAGAAGACCAAATTCCATGGCCGGTTACAAGAAGACAAGGTTAGTTGGATCTACGAACTATAAGTAGAACCTACTTTTGCTGTGGACTACATGATAGAAGGAAAGCATGCAACTGCGGTAGACTATATGTCATCATCATCAATGAATCCTTTCACCTGCTATAACGCAAAACACATTCTTTTTATACACATATATTGTCTTGCTTCATCTGCTACATTCCAAGCATGTGATTACAATCAGGCAGTTTTTGTTTATTTGACGATGAGAAAGTTTTGAGATTAGGAATTTGAGAATCGGAGTCAAATGGGTGAAAGCTACAGAAAGGAATGAGTGTTTTTCTTCAGGTTAGTTGGGATTTTCTGATGTGCACTTGTGGACATTTGGTGAGATCACGGCAAACCTAATCTTGTATGAACTCTTGCTTGACTACGTAATTTTAATAACAACCACATCTATGTCTGTTTGGATTGACAATTAACTAGTTAGTCTCACCTTACTATTGTAGTATTATTGTTGTTCTAGAAAAGTAAGATCGAATATATTATTCACAAACCTATCCATGGACAAAACATTTATCTATTGTAAGTTGAAAACGTGGCAAAAGTGGCCCATAATAAAGATTGGTCCATGCAATGCTAATTTTCTGGGAAGAGGACAAATTTGGTGTAGATACCTACATCAAATATGATTGTAGACATCTTTTTTTTAATAAATACATAGGAGAAAAAAATAACTGTATAGATATATTTATTAGATATCTATAAATACATAGTAAGATTTTCATTTAAATCAAATAATTATTAACCCTTAATCTAAAGACCTTAAAATTCAACATGTTTGTTAAATTCTAACCATTAAATTTTTGATTAAAAATTAACGATAAATATAACTTAAATTAGAATAAAACTTTAACATATAGTAGATTATTTTATAAATTAACTAATCATATAATCAGATTTTATTTTTAAAAAAAATGCCTATAGGAAAATTTCCCTTTTGGCATCTATAAAGACCATTTTCTATTCTAGGAAAGGGACAGTTTTGGTATAAGTAGCTACATCTAATATAGTTGTAGGTACCTTTTTTTTTTTTAATAAATACATAGAAGAAAAAAATAACCATATAGATACATTTATTAGATATCTATAAATACATAGTAAAATTTTCATTTAAATCAAACAACCATTAACCTGTGATCTAAAGGTCTAAAAATTCAACATGTTTTATTAAATTCTAATCGTTAAATTTTAGATTAAAAAATAACAGTCAATATAACTCAAATTACGATGAAACCTTTAACACATGGTAAATTAATCTTATAGATTAACTAATCATATAATTAGATTTTATTTTTAAAAACAAAAAAAATAAAAAATGAATGCCTATAGGAAAAATCACGAATAAGCACCTAAAGGGACCATTTTCTACTCCATGAAGGGAGCAAATTTGGTGTAGATGCCTACAAGAGTATCTTCTTTGTGCTAATTCATATAAGTGGGCAAATGTTCACTGCAAGTGCCTACAAGCTTGTTTTCCTAATAGATGACAATCACTAGCTCTTCTAAGAACTAAATTCATATTATAATTGTATACATACGTTTCACCCTGGCAATTCATGATATGAGACAAAACAACACGACATGACAAAATATAGTGATGAAATTTTTCAACTCATTTCAAATATCTATGTAATTCATGCTTAATGAGCATAACTTTATTTTAACATAATTTGATATGATTATTACTCGACTCAACACGATTAGATCCAATTTAACTTAATTATTATATGTTTAGCATAGTTAATAGATCTAATGCATTTCATGCATATTTAAAATTATGGTGTTGTCTATAAGCAATCATAAATATTATTGAAAAAAAGATAGACATGATAACACAGTTAGTGTGATATATGAATAGTACATGATACAACCTGTTACCAGGTCTACGTACATTTTATTTCACTTTTTGAGAGAAGTAATCGTTGTGGCATGCTTAATTTAGTTTTTTTTTCAGGAACCATTCCCACCAGAATTACCTCTCCAAAAGTTTTACGAAGCGCAACCATCATAGTGCGCATTTCCACAGAATACGCATTTCCACAGTTTAGTGGGCTTTTAGCAATCCCTGCAACCATCATAGCATTCACCAAAGGCATAGGCCCACAACTTTGGAACATTGAAGCCCAAAACAAACGATGATAAATGGCACTTATCATACTAAGAGAGAAATTAACCTAACAAGCGAGTCCAACACCAAATGATTGAACCCCTGCCACTAGTAGCCATGGAATTAAATGTTTGTGGTATTCTTTACAAGCTCATATCAACTTAGGGAGAAAAAAATGATCAATAATTGATGTTCCACAATTTCGGAACATCCATGTTCAACCATGGTTTATGTATTTACTGTTCAGGAAACTGGAACAACCATGGCTGGAAAATAAATGTACAGGCATAATATACATCATATAGAAAATGTCGTTTTATAAATCAAATCACTGACCTTCAACTGGCTGACTTTCTTGGGCAATTGATTTTTACCTTTGTGAACACTCAAGTGAAACAATGTGTTTGAGCAGAACAGTGCAACCTTTGCCTTTCGATTGCTGACTAATTACAGGTTTTCTGAGAAGAGATGGCAAAAGCATTAGATTTGTTTCGTCACTCCTAAAAACAAAGAAACTAGAATTGATCATGGACTATTCTTAAAAGGATAAAAATTCCATTTTCGGAAGATTTGTTTACAAATACCAATACTCATTGGGTAAAAAAATGTAACATTTATAAGCAACAACGCTCACTCAGAGAAACATCAGTTTCCATTTAATGTTCATTTGACAGAATTTTTAGACAACTTTTGAACATATAATTTTTTTCCAAAAGTTACAATGATCTAATAATTCTACCAAATACTACAAGTTTTTTTAGAAATATGTATCTTTTGAAACAGTAATTCATTTATATTTTCAAAAACTAAGATATGACAGTTCCTAGTCAAAGACTAGTTTCTACACTTAAGTTCAAAAACTGAAGTTCTATTAAAAAGATCCTTAAACATCCTATGCTAAGTTGAACACCATGTTCAATGTGAAATGACAAGCAAAGGTTGATGTACTTACCTTTGATAAATATTTTGAAGATGAAAATCATAAACGACGACCATGAAAGTTCTCATAACCATTTTCTGCTTCTTCAGCTATGGAACCAATGCCTGCTTCACATACCGGAGGGCTGACCTCAACATTGCCTTAGATTTCTTATCTGGGGTGCAACCAGATAAAATCATTTCTTCATATACTGATGGAACCTATTACAAATGATTACATTTCCTTCAGTTCCATAATTACGGAGTGAGTATGATTATCCTCACAGGAAAGTGTCATGAAGAAAAGATGATAACAATTATCTAAGGATCTACCAGCTTAGAAGAGAAGGTACTGAAACTAGGGTTGTGTTCTGAACCTAATACATGTTTTTTCACATTTTACCTCAACAGCACAGAAACCATACCAAACAAGATGGGCTCGACATAAGTCACAAAATAAGAGCTAAAATGACTTTCCAGCAGCAAGCAAACAACATCATTAAAGTTTCTTCATCCAATTATTTCATAATTTTATCTGGATGGCAAATCTACAAGCACGAAACACGATTTCATACTGGCCTCCATTCTACTATCTTTCATGGAAACATAAGAATAGGCAGGCAATTTCACATTTTGCTGTATTATCTTTTTCCCACACTTCAGTTAAACATGCTGGCTATTATAGAGGGACCACTATTAATGGTGAGGACCTGAATAAAAATAATAATACATACAGTAAAAGATGTCATAAAAAAATAACTACGAGACCAAAATATCAGTTTCCACAAAAAAAAACTTTGGAAAGAGAACTTTTAAAATAAAAACTCTAAAATGAACAAGGGAAAAAAAATAAAGATTCAATACATATTGTGATTATAAATAAATCAAGTTTTTAAGATATTTATTTACCTGATCATATTTCTCCACCCGTATTAGCACTTTCATCAGTGTTGTAAATGTCACAACATCAGGTTTTATATCCTACAGTGGAAATTTCATTAGTTCAAATTTTAACTGTGTCAAGCATGCATCAATTATAATTTACCAAAAACACACATTTTCCTTCATATATTGCAGTACAGCAAAAGCTTCTGCTTCCCTTCTATCCTCACCAAATGCATTAATCAATGAGTTGAGGACCAAAACACTAGGTTTTATACCATCGGCTCTCATAACCTTAAATACATTGACGGCTTGCTCGGATAGTCCCTGCATGATTGAAGGCAATGGTTATCAGTTAGCTTGACAAAAAATTGTTATTTCTTGGTGTTAGATTTATGGATCTCGCTGGTGTAAGTTTCTGGATACATAAATACAGGTGCTTGTTGATTTGCATCTTCTAGCCTGAAAATATCTGTAATTATGTACCCAAAAAAGGTGCTCTAGCTCTTACTATATGCACCTTTCAGAATTACATGAAGCATAAGACTTGGCAACAACATCTTGTAACAAGAAAATCTAGACGTTCATATTCATCATTGCAAGGTAAAAGATGACATACACTAGAGTAACTAGACACCCACATTAAATTCCAAATAAAACTTTGAAACATTAAAAACCATTAATTTTCCCATAATAAAAAATGCAAATCATGTGAAACTACTTACCTTAATTTTAATTTCAAAATATTACAAATTAATACATGTCCACTAACAATTACAGAGAATTATCATGTAACCACTGAAAATATGCAGCCTGTAGATGAGATATTCAGGCAATAATTGACCCATATTTGGTGGCATACGTTGTCTAAAACCACTTGGTCCCTTGAATGCATAGGCAGCCACCTCAACCCTTTAAAAAAGCTGCAAGTTCTTCTGACCTATAATTCAAGGTCTAACATGATGTACTATTGATCTATTAAAGTCATTTTTCATCATCAAAATGGCTAGAAAAATGACATTAAATCAGAGAATCTTCTGTCATGGAACTTAACCGCCAACTTTCCTAGAATTTCCATGTAACCTTAGCATGATCCAGCAATACCCGTGTCCATTCTGAAGTTATCTTCAAGAACCACTCATGTGCTCCAAGTAAACCGTTGGTTCTAATCATTAAGGAAGGCCTACCAAACTGACAACCAATTATCAGTGAAAATTAATTATCGTTTTAACAGAATTCTCGTAAACAGCCTCTATGACCATTTGCTAACAAGGTAACATTATGTTTATTTTTAATGATTATGTAATTTATGTAGTTGATGTTAATTTTTAGTCATTTAACTTCTCTATATGTACATATGTGATGTTGTAATGCTACGTTGCTACAGCATCCCCTGTTTTACTAGTTATAGTTTTATTTATAGTGATATATTTCATATACATATAGAGGAGCTATACGATGAGATCATGTTTAAACTAAACGAGGCCCATGTATTTTCAGTAAACTGTGTTGTATTTCATTTATAGATGACTGAAAACATAATTTCAATATGACTGAAAAAATAATTTCAGTATTACTGAAAAATTAATTTTATAATTACCGAAACTATTTATTTATTCAGTAACTACAGAAGAAATACAACACAATTTACTAAAAAAATATACATGGACCTCATTTAACATATGGTCAATCGTAAAATTGCCTATACATATATATCTTTTATTATTTATAAATAAATTGTCCATTAGATTGTCGCTAACCTTATTACTTTTTATTGGTCCCCACTCGAACCGAAAATGAATTCCAATATTGAGAATCTTGGCCCTAATTGTGAAAATCCACAATTAGATCCAGTATTGTTTAGTATTATAGGTTATAGGGATAAATGAATATCTGCTTATCTAGTATAACCTATATATATGTAGCTACTTCTCTCAATACATATTCATTCATTGATTCTCACTGTTAGAGTTATTTTATGTGTGTGTTATGGTTTCATGGGTAAACGGGTTATTGGATATCCATTTGTTAAGAGTATCTAGTCACCTTATATATATGTAACTACACATGCAATAAGATAGATTTTTTCTTTTTCTCCCCAAAACCTTTCCACGTGGTACCAGAGCTTAGAAAACCCTAAAAAAAATGAGGAGAAAGAAAACAACCGTTGGCAACCACCAGTCATAACCGTCGTCGGACGCACTCCTGTCACCGTCGGACGCTGTCCAGGCCAACGTAGACCGTTCCAGCCACCGGAAACCCCTCCTCTGGCCTCCCCAAGTGCCGTCCAGCCCTCCCCCACCGTCCAGGTCGCCATCTGCTGCAGCCACCGGCCGATCAAGAGTCAACAGTACTAGTCTAGTCGTCGATGATGCCCTTTTCTCTCTCCTGAAGGTCTCAAAAGGGCAATCCGACCCTTCCTATACAGTGTGTTGAAGTTTTAGGCCAAGTTCTAGGCCTTTTTCAAGTCTCTGGTCTTCATTGTGTGTGGATACGTCACATCCACACACCATGGTGAGCAGTCTAATTCACAATTTCTCGTTTTCAGACTGTATAGTGCCAGATTTTGTTATATTTTTTGATTAAGATGGCTTCCCGAGATTCATTTCTTAAGAATATGAGTGACACTTCTGAAAAACTATCTAACACCAATTATATCTTATGGTCACAGAGTTTTGAAACCTTTGTTTTGACATATAGAAAGTTGAAACATCTTACACATCCACCTTCCGATGTAAAATTTGATACCTATGAAGATTAGTTGGCTGATGATGCTACAGTTATCACTTGGATGGCTAATAGTATGGAGTCCTCAGTTGCACGAAGGATCATATTGTTGCGACCTGCAAAGAAGATATGGGATACACTTCGCTTTACATACGGTCATGAGAAAAATATTTCCCATATTTGTGAGTTATACGAACAGTTATTTACTCTTCACTAGGGTGATCTGTCAGTTCAGGAGCATTTCACCGGCCTTCGTGCTCTTATAGATGAGATAGACGTGTATCAACCTCTGACAGTGGACATTACGAGACTACGTCAGTACAGGAAGGAGTTGGCAGTTACAGTGTATCTTGCTAACCTGAATCCTAGCATCAACTCTCAGATTAGGGTCAGGTGTTAACATCAGACAGTGTTCTCAACTTACAGACTACATTTACAAAGGTTCTATGTGTCTCTACTGCTGCATCTTCTACAGTGTCAGCCCCATCAACCATGACTGTTACTCGGAATCATGGTCGTGGCGATTCTCAAGGTGAAGGGCGTGGTCGAAGTGAGACAAGTGGACGTCCTAGATATACACACTACGGACAATTGGGGCACAAGATTGAAAAGTGTTGGGACTTGGTTGGCCTACCACAGACAGCCAATGCTACCACAGAGTCCACTACTGCTACAGCTACCACTGAAGAACTGAACTTTACAGTTTCGCAGGCAGATTATGAACAGCTCCAACAACTAAAGGTCACAGACTCTACTGCAACTGCTACCCATGCTAGCTCCTCAAGTATTAGTGCCCCCTTTGCATCCCGGGACCCTTCCTAAATCATCGATTTTGTTGCCTCCTCACATATGTCAGGTACACGTAGTTTGTTTACCCGTTTATCTTAGTTACATGAGTTTCAGCCTATGACAATTGCTGATGACCGAACGTGTCCCATTTCAGGTGGAGTGGTACAAACCTCTTCACAGATTGAACTTGACAATGTTCTTTTTGTTCCTGATTTTCCTGTAAACTCGTTGTCTATTAATGCTATTACTAAACAACTAAACTGTTATATCACATTCTTTCCTTTCCATTGTACTCTTCAGGATTTACAGACGGAGAGGAGGATTGGTTTGGACCGTAAGCGAGAAAATAGAATGTACCTGCTAGCTCGTGATGATATGCCTCAAGGATTAGCTTCTGTGGTGTCTACTTCAGAGTTTTCTTCCTTATGGCACTACCAGTTAGGTCATCCCTCTCACCAGCTTGCCTTGGTGTCTAGTTTCACGCTTTGATTGTCAGTCGTGTCAGTTGGGTAAGCACCATCATGTTTCGTTTAAAAGAGTGTGTCTTGTGTCAAGTACTACTGCTTTTCAATTGGTTCATTATGATGTTTGAGGTCCATCTAAAGTTCAGTTTGTATCATGTCATAGATATTATATAATTTTTTGTTGATTTTTCTAAAATATCCTGGGTATATCTGCTTAAAAATCGTAATCATGCGTAAAATGTACTCAAAAAAATTTTGGCTGAAATAAAAAAACTTTTTGATGTTACTCTAAAGTTTTTGCCAACTGATAATGCGCTTGAATTTGTTCAATCTAAAGTCACTTCATACTGTACTTTTTTTAGTATCATACATCAGACTTCTTGTCTACGTACATCTCAACAAAATAAGATTGCAGAACGCAAACATAGGCATATATTAGATGTTACTCATATGCATGTACCCAAACAGTTGTGGTCTGATACTGTGCTTACAGTCACCTATCTTATCAATAGGATGCCTTCTACACCTCTTGGGAGCAAAGTTCCACTACGTCGTCTAAAACCTGAGTCTAGTATGTTTAGTTTAACCCCCAAAGCTTTTGGGTGTGTGGCATTTGTCCAAGACTTCTCCCCTGATTTGGACAAGCTGTCTCCATGATCCATCAAGTGTATCTTTGTAGGATATTCCAGGACTCAGAAAGGATATCGATATTTTCATCCACCTACTTGACGATATTTTGTGTCTGTAAATGTTACCTTTTTTGAGTCTGAGTCGTATTACAATGTGTCTACATCATCCAGTTCCTCTGTCTCCAGTGTCTCTGTCCCTGTTCCATCAGTCGTTGAGTTGGAAGGTGACTATTCTCCAGGAGTACCTACTTTGCCGTTAAAAGCTACTCGTCCATTGCTGGTTTATCAGCACCGCCAACGTGTCCTAGTGCCTCCCACCAACGGACCATCATCCTCTGTAGATGTAAATCCATCCACCAGTGCCTCAGACCTACCTATTGCCCTTCGAAAAGGTACTCATTCTTGCACAGTCCATCCTATTTCTTACTTTGTCTCTTATGATTCACTTCACCCTCGTTTTCGTAACTTTACTTTATCTCTTATTTCTCATACTATTCCCAGAACCTATCAGGAGGCACTTTCCATTCCTCATTGGAAAGCTGCTATGGATGAGGAACTAGTTGCATTTACTAGCCGTAGTACGTGGGAGTTAGTGACCCACCTTTTTGAGACTGTAGTAGGCACCTGCATATGGGTCTACATTATCAAATACAAAGTAGATGGCAGTGTGAACAGATACAAAACAAGACTAGTGGAAAGAGATTTCACTCAAATTATGAGATAGACTATGAGGAGACCTCCTCTCCTGTCGCTCGTCTCAACTCCATCAAAGTGCTTCTATCTCTGACTATGAATTACTCATAGGAGGTCTGTCGGTTAGATGTTAAAAATGCTTTTCTCTATGGAGATCTGACTAAGTTTATTTTGATGGAACAACCTCTAAGGTATGTTGCTTAAGGAAAGGATCGTGTGTGCAGACTCAAAAAGGCAATTTATGGTCTTACGCAAAGCCCCAAAGAGTAGTTTGAAAAGTTCAGCTAGGTAGTTCTTGCAAAAGGATTTCAGAGATGTGTAGTGGATCATTCTGTCTTCTACAAGAGAACAACTAGTAGGTGTGTGATTCTAGCAATTTGTATGGATGATATACTGATGACAGGCAGTGATGTACAGGACATTGCAGAAGTCAAGAGGCATCTTCACACTCATTTTGTGACAAAGGATATAAGAAAGCCTCGATATTTCCTTGGGATCGAGTTTACATATACACAGGACAAGATGGCTTTGTCACAAAGAAAGTATATCTTGGATCTCTTACAGGAGACAAATCTTTTGGGATACAGACCAAAGAGCACTCCCATTGAGAAGACACTAACGTTCTGTAACTGTAGTTCTGAGTTGTTGGAGGATCCAGCTCGGTACAGGAGATGATAGGCAAGCTCATTTATCTAACTGTGACTAAGCCTGATATTTCATATGTTGTTAACCTTCTGAGTCAGTTCATGCATGAACCTAGGAGAGTACATTAGACAGGAGCTCTTCGTATTTTATCATATATGAAAGGTACTCAAGGGAAAGGCTAAATCTATAGAAAAAATGACCACACCAAGATTGTAACTTACTCAAACTCAAGATATGCAAGAGATAGAGGCGACAGGAAATCCACATCTGCTTCTGCACCTTTGTGGAAGGCGACTTAGTCACTTGACGCAACAAAAAACAAAATGTAGTATTTAGATCCAGTGCAAAAGTAGAGTACCAATCTATGACTCAGACTGTATGTGAGATGATGTGGGTGAAATTCCTATTAGAGTAACTTCGTTTTGAGGTTAATGTTCCTATGTCCATGCAGTACGACAATCAAACTGCTATCTTTATTGCAAACAATCCCACCTTTCACGAGCACACTAAGCATATTAAGGTTGACTGTCATTTTGTGAGGGGCATGGTCATGAAAAGAGTTATTTCCACTCCTATACTCAGTCCACTAAGCAGTTGGCAGATATATTCACAAAAAGACTTAGTGTTTGTTGTTTGAGTCTTTATGTAGCAAGTTACGCATGTTTGACATGTATACTCCAGCTTGAGGAGAGTGTTAGAATTATTTTATATGTGTTATGGTTTCATGTGTAAATAGGTTATTAGATATCCATTTATTAAGGGTATCTAGTCTCCCTACATATATGTAATCACACATGCAATAAAATAGATTGTTGCTTTTTCTCCTCAAAACCTTTCCACACTCATTAATCTCGACATGGTATCAAAAGCACAAATTCAAGGTTGAGAAAATCCTAACCCTAGCCACCACCCCACCCGAACCCCCACCCTTTCCTATGCCACCGGCTTTTCCTCCCTTCCCGTCGGCTCCTTTCTACTACCGACTTCTCCCTTCCCGTTGCCTCCTCCTCTCCTGCAGGCTCTTCTCCTACCATCAACCCTGTCATCCAATGGCTCCACAACCTATGTTGTTAATCTACCCTATGTAAAAAGGGTGTAAAAGGCTATTGTGCTATTATAAGGCATTTGTATGTCCTATATGTGTTCGATTTGCGTGACTCGAGACCAATCTACATGTTTTTGAGTTGGTAACTAAGATCCAACCTTATTCGTGTGTTTCTGGTTATTATTTGTCGTAATGGTTTATACCATGACCTTTTCTTCTACCTCCAACACCATTGTTGATGCATGGCTATGAAATCTCCACAGTACTACTATCAAACTCAATGGCGGCAACTATATGTCATAGTCCAAATCCTTTACTGTGTTCCTTAGTGCCCATCGAAAAGTAAAGCACATAACCGATACGCCTTCAACTACAACAAATCCCACATATGATGATTAGTTTGCCTCCAACTGTGGTGTTATATCATAGCTTGTTAACAGTATGGAACCTTGTATCACCTCAGATGTAATGTTTTTAACTCCGACTCAAAAGATATGGGATATGTTAAGGGAAACGTATAGCCATGAAAAAAACATCTCCCGTGTCTTCAAGATACATGAAAAGTTTTTCTCTATCCAACAAGGAGATCGTTCTGTTCTGGAGTTTTATGCCTCACTTCACATTTTTTTGGATGAACTGAATACTCATCAACTGATTGTCCCTACTACTATTCTATCACTGTTCTTCACATTTGCTCGTACGTTACGTGTTTCCACTAGTGTGTCCACCTCTCTGTCAATCAATTTGCCATAGTAATTTCCTCTAAAGGCCATGGTCGTAGGCGTGGCCAAGGCCATTCTTCAAGGGGAGGATGTGGCACTCGCAAGTGTGATTCTTATAGTAGGTCCAACCACACCTTTGACAAGTGTTGAGACAAGTTCAGCTAACCTACCTGGGCTCAACGTGCTACCATAGAAAACCCTCCTTGTGATCAGTCTTCATCTTATGTTGTGACTATCTTCGAGGTAGAGAATGACAAATTTTTTCAGTTACAAGCAAACCAATCCTCTACCACTGCTTCTCATGCTACAACTTCCGATACAAGTGCCTCATTAACTCTAAAGACAATTCCTAGATTATAGACTAAAGTACCTCTACCTACATGTCAAATACTCATATATGTTTACCAGTACATCATGTTTGTCTGATATTCGTTTGTTTCTATTGTCGATAGTCATTACTATAATCAACTCTAGGGAAGGGATCGTACAAACCTCTTTCGACCTCACTTTTGATAAAGTTTTCTCTGTCTCTAAATTTCCTATTAATTTACTCTCCAGCAATGACATTACTAAAGCTTTATATTGTTGTATAACCTTTTTTCCTTTACATTGTATTTTTCAGGATTTACAAATAGGAAGGAAGATTGGTTTAGACCGTAAGCGTAGTCATGGTGTTTACTCGCTGGTTCGTAATTGGATACCTCGAGGGTTAGCATCTTCTGTATCCATTCTAGAGCCTTCCATTCTATGGCAGTATCGTTTGGATCACCCATCTCATTGCAAACTTCAATAAACTTTTCCCTGAGTTTCAATAGAGTTTTTTGATTGTAAGTCATGCCAGTTGGATAAGTATCATTATGTTACTTACAAGCATTCTTCTATGTGTATTAGTTAAGGTTTATTTGAGTTAATTCATTGTGATATCTAAGTCCTGCTCAAATTTCATCTGTATCTGGTTATCATTATTACATTATTTTTATCGATAATTATTCTTGTACTTCATAAATGTATCTTCTCAAAGATAGAATATATCCTTGATGTTATCAAAAAATTCTTCCCTAAAATAATCAATCAATTTTATGCTTCTCCTAAAATTGTTTTTATTAACAATGCTTTGGAGTTTGTTCAAAAAGTTCTTCAAACTTAATGTGTCTCCTTAAAAATTTTACATCAAATTACATGTCCTCAATAAAATGATGTTGTAGAGAGAAAACACAGACATATTCTTAATGTTGCTCACAACATATACCATTATGTTGTAGATAAATACTTTTAAATATTCGTGATCTGATGTTGTTTTTAGGGTTAACTATCTAATCAATAGGATACCCTATACTACTATTAGTGGAGAAATACCCCATACAATGTTATGTCTTGATACTCCCTTGTTTCATTTATCTCCTAAGGTATTTAGATGTATTGCCTTTATTCAAAATCTTTCTATGAGTATTGATAAGCTCTCACCTCATTCCATTAAATGTGTGCCTGTAGGATATTCTAGGATTCAAAAAGGATACAAGTGTTATCATCCAACTACTAAATAATACTATATTTCTGCTAATGTTACCTTCTTTTAAGTCTCAACCCTTTTTTGACTCCAATGAATCTATTCATGGAGTATTCCTCTTCCTTCTCCAGTTAAGGACTTTCCCGTGATACCTGACGTGCTTGCTACTATTCAAACTCCCATACATCCTTTGCAGGTCTATCAACACCGCCAACAAGAACATCATCCACCTCCTGCTAAGCCACCTCACATGTCTACAAATCCGTCTTCCTTAGACTTTCAAGTACCTATTGCTCCTTGAAAGGTAAATGATCTGTTGCTGCTTATCCTATTTCTAATGTTGTTTTCTATGATCATTTTCACCCATCCTTTCGTCAATTTGCACTATTTATTTTGTCTGAGTCTAATCCTAACAACTACGAAGAGGCAAATCTTGTTCCTCAGTAAAAAGAAGCAATGGATATGGAAATGCAAGCATCGTTATCTCATGGTACATGGTACTTAGTTTCTCGTCCAACTGAAACTAATATGATTAGATATCGTTGAGTCTACACCATCAATTATAAACATAATGGTTTTATGGATCACTACAAAGCTTGCCTTATTGCCCATGGCTTTACACAAATGTTTAAAGTAGATTATAAAGAAGCATTCTCACCTGTTGCTAGATTGAAATTTATTCATGTGTTTCTCTCTATCTCCATCAACCGATCATAGGAGTTATGTCAACTAAATGTCAAAAATGTGTTTCTATGCGATGATTTGATAGAACAAGTACTTATAGAGAAACCTCTTGGATAAGTTACTCAGAATAGGATAGAATATGCCTTTTTAGGAGGCTATTTATGGATTCAAGCGGAGTTTGAGAACCTAATTCGAAAAGTTTAATAAGATTGTCATGGATAATAGGGATCAACAATGTGTTGTTAATCAATCAACGTTCATCAAAAAGCAAAGTAAAGGTAGTGGTATCCTCGCAGTGTATGTCGATGACATTATTTTCACATGTAGTAACAACATAGGAATCATGGAAACATAAGAGTATCAAAAGGAGTATTTTGTCACAAAGGACATGGGAAGGCCGAGATATTTTCTAGGCATTGAGTTCACTCATGGCAAAGATAGTATGACTCTATCACAAAGAAAGTATAAAGTTGATCTTCTCCAAGAAACTCGACTTCTAATGTGCAAATCAAAAAAGACTCCTATAGACAAATTTTTGGAATAACTCAAAAGTCTTTACATATGTTGGATGGTATAGACAGCTGATCAGGAAACTCATCTATTTGACTAGCACATGTCTAGATATTTCTTATATTGTGGGATTACATGCTCAGTTTATACATAAGCCTAATATGGCCTATTGGAAAGGAGCTATGCTTGTATTAGCATACATTAAGAGAACCCTTGGCAAAGGTCTTGTATAAAAAAATATAAACATCTTGAAGTTAAAGCCTACTGAGACTCTGACTATACTAATGATAAAGGAGATAGAAAGTCCACTTCAGGTTACTGTACCTGTGTAGGAGGCAATCTTGTTATTTAAGGAATCAAAAAACAGAATGTAATCTCCAGATCTAGTGTAGAAATAGAATACAATTCTATAACTCAAACTGCTTATAATGATGTGATTAATATCATTGTTCGTAGAATGTGATTTCACAGTAAAGGTTCTAATGTCTATGCAATATGACAACCAAGTGACCATCTTCATTGCCCATAATCAGCATTCCATTAATAGTTAAAGCACATTATGTTCAATTGTCACTAGATTCGAAATACCATGATCAGAGGAATCATTTCTACATGTTGTAAATATGTCTTGAATTATGTTTTTGTTTCAGGGTTGTTTGGTCATTTGACCATTTGAGTGCTCTAGTATTTAAGTAGGCTAAGGCACAGATTATGTAACCTTTTTGTCATTTGTGTAACCCTAATTTTGACTCCCATTGAATA
>JAMKQA010145859.1:0-10227 GCA_024699735.1 Posidonia australis | reverse complement strand
AGGCTTGCATGAAGTCAAATAGGCTTGAAATGGTGTAGTGGGCCCAAATGGGTTCAATCAGGGTTTAGTGGGCCTTCATGGGCCCAAATGGGTTTCCACGAACCAAATGGCCTAGGTTAAGGGGTTTGAGCTCAACCACCAGACCCATCCTGCAAAATTGGTAAAATTGGAGTGTCTACACATATACCTCGACTTCTTGATGTATGAGGTCGTGAAATAAGGCTATCATCGCCTGCTGGTATGTGGCACTAGCGTTCTTCAGCCTGAATGGCATCACCTTGTAGCAGAAGACTCCCTAGGGGGTGATGAATGATGTTTTGTCCATATCCTCTTCTGCCAATCTGATCTGGTTGTAGCCTGAGAAGCCGTCCATGAAAGACATCTTGTGCGCCATAGTATTGTCCTTTAGGACGTCGATGTGAGGTAGCAGAAAGTCGTCTTTCAGGTTTGCCATGTTAAGATTTCTATAATCTATGCACATGCAGACTCACCCGTCTTTCTTTGGTATTGGCACAATGTTTGCAAGCTATTTTGGGTAGAGGACGACCTTGAGAAAATCAACTCTATGTTGCTTCATGATCTCCTCCTTGAGCTTAAGCAGCCACTGGGGTTGACACCTTCTGAGCTTTTGCTTAATTGGCTTGACATTGGGCTTGAGCGGCAACGTGTGCACGACTACCTCGACATCCAGGTTGACCATGTTGTCATAACTCTAGGCAAAGACGTCTTTGAATTCTTTAAGGAAATCGATGAACTCTGCCTTTGCCTGCGGTGTTAGTCGGGCACTGATGTGAACTTCCTTGATGTCATCCATTGTGCCAATATTCACTAACTTTGTCTCCTCCTCAACATGGAGTTAGGGCCCTTTGGATCATTATCATAGGGTTGAAATTCTAGTAGTGCTTCATCACTTTCTTCTGTGCCTGAGTCATCCTCCTCTTTATAAGCTATGAGCTTTGATAGGATTTCTCTCTCAAATGTGGGATCTGTGATATCAAAGGAGAAGATTTGCTCTAACTCTTGGCCTTGCTTGTGCTTGAGGAGGGTCACACTGACCAGTGTATTTTTGTAGTTACAATGGGTAGCTTTTGGACTGGCATTTCCTAGGTTGCTTGTCGAACTGGACTACACTGCTTCCTTTGTTGTCAAGTCCATATTGCAAACTATTTGATTTTTTGAGTTTTCTATGGTCATTTGATGGGATGACCTTATTGGGTGGGCATCACTGCATTGATTGTTCTGACAGTCGCCACCTAGGCTCTCTGTTGAGTCTAAATTAGAGTTTTTTTAACACTGACCGTGCTTAAGGTGAGGCCTGGGTTGCAAATACCACCAAGACCCGCCTCTCGGTTGTTGGGAGATTAGCTACCCTAGTCTAGCTAAGATTGATTGTTTCTCTTCAAGGACCATGATTGTTGACTAGTCCTGAGGCTCCTGAGATGCAGATACCATGCTCTGCTTTGTGATCATTGCCTTTCCCTTTCTAACTCTATCCTGTTGTGCTACGTCTTCTACCAACATGGCTAGCTGCTCTTGAAAAAGAATCTCCAGGTCCTGAAGCATTGAGTCTACCTAGGCCTCTACGGCTGCTCCCTCTTCTTTGTCAGAGGCGAGGTCAATGTAGTAGGCTTGTGCAGGTTTGTGGCCTCCGCAGCTATCGATATCTGCATCCAGTACGACGCTTCTGGCTGTGAGCTAAATTGGGACAGACAATGTTGCTGGAAGGACTATTGCATTCTCTAGGGGAGTGCACTGTTGGAGTTACTGCACCTAGTTGCTAGGCTAACTGTTGGATAATCAGACTGCTGATTAGACCTCCTGCCAGCGTAAGCAATGGATTTGTAGAGGATATTGCAGGGGATGATGTTTGTGGTGGACTAGCTGATACAGAAAGTGGAGATACTGCCATTGCTACTGCTGGACTCTGTAGTGAAGTGGGCGGTGAAGTTGGCGTGGTAGAATTGACTGATTGATCCACTATCAAGCTAGACTGCTGTAAGGGAACAGTTGATGCCATGGGTGGATCGACGAACTACGTTGCTGAGGTTTGTATTGGTGATGTAGCTGTGGTGGCGGTTAATGCAAATATCAGTGGGACTACGTAAGGAACTGGCATCAATACCATGTCTGCTGTATTTGCTGCTATGACAGGAGAGGGTAGTGCTGGAAGTACTGACCCGAGCAATGCTGGCCACTACTGCTGCTTGTTGTAGCACTGGTCTTGCTGTCTGAACGGGCAGGGTTCTCATACGAATAATAGTTTTATATGCAAACCCACTCATTTGATTCTGACTGGATTGTGGGTTGTTGTGCTGCTTCTGATGAGATGATGTTATGGTTGGGATCAAGGATTCCTACACTGACAAAGTTAGTCAAATCAGAAGGAATGGGGAGCTTTTTCATCTTTGATGGTTGGATGGTTTCCTATTGCTCGTATCCAAGTCCTTCGCGATCCCTACACTCCGTAACAACAACTGGTTTGACGACCCTCTGTCCGTTCCGCCAGAGTAGTGTTCCTTTCTCATATTCCCACCTGTGGCACAAATTCTCATTCATCAAGAAAGGATTGCTACAAACAAGTGGGTAGCAGCCATGCTCAAAATCATGGACGAAATTAACTGGCTCAAACTGATTAACTCGGAACAACACATCTGAAGGGTTGGATTCAAACTAGGTAGTCTGGAGAGCAATCGAGGATACAGAATCGACCCTTTCCTTCTCAAAGTTTTTAGCCATGACAGTAACAACACTATCGTCCCAGTTGAACTTGATCATGCAGTGGAGCGTGGAAAGAATGACTTGATGCTTGTGCAACCAAGGGCACCCATACATGAGATTGAAGGAGGGCTTGAGATCAACAACATAGAATTCTACGTTGAACTCATTCGGACCAATGATGAGGGGGATAACCAGAAGGCCTAGTGCATCATGATGCGTGTTATCGAACGACATCGTTCCCTTGACTATTGGTGTGGCATCCTCGGCCTTGAATCCAAGCTTGCTTGCTGTGTGTAAGAGGTAGACATTTAAGCCTGCACCATTGTCAACCAGGGTGAAGGGGATGCAGAAGATCGATATTGTGCAGTCATAAACAACAGTTGGTTATGGTTGGTCCCCTTTGGTGGCAATTCCTCTATAGAGAAAGAAATGACCTGAGATGTGGTGATCTTTCCCACCATGGATTCCAAGGTTGTCGGGTCAATGGTTGGGGAAACATGGGCGGCCTGGAAGACCCAGAGAAATGCCTCCTGGTGTTCAATTGAAGTGTGGATGAGGTCCTAGATAGAAATGTCCGCTTTGTTCTTCTTCAGCTGTGTAGTGATGTCGGTAGTAGGCTTGCTGGTGGTTACTGTGGTGGCAGGTTTGGGTGGAGCTTCTTTGGCTACAAAAGATGGAGTAGGGTTTTTTGGCGGTGGGGGTGGAGGGGTTGATTTCTTGGGCACTGGAGCTAGGGCCTTGTACACTCGACTCGACCATGTGACCTCCACACACATCTTTGTGGTGTAATCATAGGGCACACAATGGGTGTCCTAGGTCATGTTAACAACCACAAGTGCTCAGGCAGTCAACTCCAACTAGGTAACTAGTAAGCTTATTTTAGTGGTAGCTGCTGATGGTTGTGGCTGGGGAAGCTCCGAAGATGGTCTGGCTAATAGGTAAATTGGGGTGGCAGGTGTGGACTGCATGGTGGGAATGGCGACTGCACGCTTCGGCCTGGTGGTGAGTTGGATCATATACACTGAGGACCTCGAACCCTCAAGAAGGGAACAATACAAGGAGTGGAGAAACAGTGTGGAAAAATCTTGGATGAGCTCAGAGGGATCTAACCCTAATGTGTCGGACCTGGTAGAAAAAGAGTGAATCCCTAAGGTCCCTGGTGCACCCAGGTTGGCATGCTCGGGCAAGGGCTGGCTAACAATGCTAGGCTAGGGTGGTGTTCGTGCTGGTGTTGGAACAGGTGCAGACCTTGTCTCCTGGGTGTTGATGAGGATGACCTTACGGTCAATGAGATCTTGAATGGCATTCCACAGAGTGATGTAATTGTCCGTAGAGTGCCCCGTAACTCTATGGAAATTGTAGAAAAGATCTGCTTTGTACCACCCCAGAAGTGGGTTCGGTGGTGGGCGGATCTCTGAAAACCTTAGGAGTGACTGCACCTTGGGTAGGACAACACTAAGGGGCTCGACAAAAGGGGTATACTCCCGCTCTAGGCATCGTAGACGTCCCTAACCATGATGCAATTCTTGCCTTGCCGATGCAATAAGGTACACTAGCTCGGCGGTAGTGGTGATGTGAGGAGTGTATTGTGTCCTGTGAGTGTGTGCGTAAACTAGTTGATGCTGAGCTGGCAGGCTTACTACATTTGTAGGCATAGAAGGGGACCCTACATATGCAACAACGGTCTTGGGGGGATCCCTCCTCTTGTTGAAGTTGTTGCTCGTGTCGTGTTGTTGTTGCTATTGCTGCTGGTGCTGATGCTCATGTCTTGGGAGCAACAACTGCTGCGATGGCATGGATCCAGGCAGTACACCAAGGTAACACTGAGGTCCAGTCAAACCAAAGGGCTGACCACTAGGTGGTAGAGTGAAATGATGTATTGTGGGTGGTGTTGGTGTGAGAGGGAGGGTTGACACCCCCATTGTTGGGGTAGCCAGAAGCTGGGGCGATGGCTGAGGCAGAGGTGCAGTGGGAGTGATCTGGCATGCCAACAGGGGCTGTAGAGGGACCTTAGGGGAGGCAAAAGTAGATGGTGACAGAGTTGGGTTTAGAGCAAGGGCCATGCCCTGCAGCTTCTGGGCAAGAGCCAAGAAACGCAGTGCCTAGTTAGAGGATGACCCGTTGGCAATAGTACCGAGGGACGGGAGTGAAAGTTAGATGGATATCAAAGGGGGCTGGAAGCTAGATTGTCCAAGCACAGTAGAACCTACCAAAGGAACTGTCGCAGTAGGTTGGGTGGTAGCAGTAACAGAGCTCAAAGGTGGGACAAAGATAGACGACTCTGGGGCCAGAGTGGCAGTCACCATGACAGACTCAGTGATAGGTCCTAGATCAATGAGGGTCTGCCATGGTCCAGAAACAATGGACAGAGAGATCCTAGATACCTGGAACTGGTATGTGGGGGGAGCTGGTGGCACGACAGATGTCAAAAGGGTGAGATGGACCGAAGTCAGTGTCGCCTTAGAGATAGCAGTAAGGAGAGGCTCGCTGAAGCACTGAGCCATCGCTGAGTGAGAGTGGGTACGGATGGGACTATGAAAGTAAAGAGGAGGACAGACACTACGATGAGCAATTGTCGAAAGTGACGAGTAGCTCAAAAAGATGACTGAGAAACTCTACGACGAGCAATTGTCGAAAGTGATGAGTAGCTCAAAAAGATGGCTGAGAAACTAAGGCAACAATAGGGGAGTCATTGAAAGGGAACTCAAGCTCCGGTTAAGGAACTCACACGCTGACCAGTTAAACAGAGGAAAAAAGATCAGTAGAAAAGGACAGAGTAGAGAAAATGCAGAGTTTATTAAGGTGGCATGAATGGCACACATGCACATGAATGCTTCAAACATCCTCTCTCTTACCAACTAAAGTGTGTCCTAAAAAAAGATCGTCTACTCTAGATTTCTCTCAAAAGGTTCCTAGGTATTCGACTCAAGGTCAGAAAGTAAGGTCCCTTCCCATGCCAAAGTTGTGGAACAGTGGTGCGTTAGGAGCCTCGACCCTACTAAAGCATGGCCTGTACCCTTTACTAACACCGACATGACCCTGGACAAGAGGGGATAGACTGGCATCCTGTCGTACACCAATAGCAATAGAACAATAGACTGGGACTATCTTTCGCAATTGTCGGTGGACTCAAAGGAGAAAGAATGCATGATCCTATATGCTTCAGGCATGCAAAATATGATTTAATGGCTTTTACTCGAATTCTATTACGCTGGGGAAGGGAGATGAATGTTTTATCTCTAGTTTTGCTTGAATTTCTGGTTTCTCTTGTAAGCTTTTATTTTAACATGAGGGGGAAGCAAACAAGTCACTAATTGTCCTAGATTAATGATTTAAAGGGGAAGAAAATCATACAATATGGCATGCATACATCACACATCATTCAAACGACATGTGCATAGCATGTGCCAGTGTTGTGATCATGCTTGTGTGGAAGGAAAGAAACATCAAATCAAAAGGCATGATATCATGGCATGTGTGTGTAGAGTGACATAGCATCTGCGTAAATAAAGAAGTCACATCTCTAAAGGCATAGCTAGCACCAAACAAGGCAAACAAGAATAAGTAGACAAACCAACATTGCCACACAAACAAGAACAAGACAAAACAAAAGCTGGAGTCTCATTCCCCAGCGGAGTCGCCAGCTGTGTGGACGCCACCCCAGGTTGAGAAAGAGAGGAACAAGGGGAATGCAAACCAAAAATGACAAATAGACATGGAATAGACATCAGAGTCACTAGCTAGTTTATTTGGAGGAAAACCGAAAAACACAAAACAGATGATAAAACGCGATAAGAAACAAAAAAATGAGGAAATCAGATGAATTAAGGGCCAAAGAAAGGGTAAGGACTCTTGTTACGCATGGGGAATGTGTTAGGCACCCTCATAAGCCCAACGAATCGGTCTTTCTTGACTTGCTCGACCACATGTGTGGCTATGTAGGCATGCTTATGCCGATCCGTGTTTGCCTTTAAGCCAAACGATGCAAGGATGCGAGAACATGATGTGACAATCGCAATAAGAAGAGAATCAGGGAAGAAAACAAACATAGGTGCGAGGGATTTGATAGACAAGCAAAAGGACTTAGTTTGATGATGGCCAAAAAATCCTTGGACAATCCGCACAAGTAGCTCGCTTAGGTCAACCGTGGGTCCAGAAACAGGTCCGATCATATGACTTTTCATTGTCCAAAGAAACTGAGCAAAATTCCAAATGAGAAAACAAGTGCATGGCTATAAAGAGTAAGAAACAGACATCTCACAAGTTCGAGCTATGTCGCGAAACTAGAACATGAGATAAGCAAACAAGGGAGGCTAGGTTGACCCATGCTCTAGACTGGGGAACCCATGCATAAAGCTCGCGGTATTGACCCGAGAACCCAGGATTGCAGCAGACGGCTGACCCTCATTGCCTTCCCCAAACCACAAAAGCATACAAGAAAGAAAGGCTAGTATCGAGATAGCAAGGAGGATCATACACTAATTGGAAAACATGATTGAAATGGATTTAAAGGACCTAGATCATCCCCTCCACCTCCAATCATCCTTGTCGGAAGAGACGACCATTGTCGACCATGAACGAGGTTGGTGTGGCTCGTCTGTCCTTTGGGGCGCATGGCAGACATCAAGGGGAGTCTAGGGAAGGCTTAGGAGGCTAGCTACATGCATGCTCATGAGCAGGTTGCTCTCCCCATCCAATTTGGTTTCGTAGACATCATCCATCCCTATCCTGTCGTGATGGACAACTGGAGACTGCGTGGAGGAGTCGAGAGGCAAAGATGGATGAGAAGAGCGAGCAAGGATGCCCTTAGAGGAGCTTGACCTTACGCTCAAAGGCCGTTGGGCTCTCATGGGTCGATAGTTCTTCGCCGATGAGATGCAAATGCAAGGATGAAATGTAGAACGGAACAAACAAATAACAAGTGCACACAAGGTTTCTGAGCAATGGAAAGAGGTCAAAGGACAATGCAGATACCTATTCGGAGGCCATTGAACTCTTCCTAGTTCGGTTGGATGAGCATCTCTGGTGACGAGCGAGGAAAGGTGGCCGACGACTGGGATGGATGATGTGGACTTTGAGCAACGAAATGAGTGGCAAGTTATGCTTGGATGAAGATGTGGGAGCAATTTGGTGGGTTGTTGTTGCTTGTGGAGGTGGCTGGAGTGTTGGTTTTCAGTGGCTATGGGTTGATGTCCGTTGGATTTTCGGAGAGCAATCGGAGGCCAATGAGGGGCTGGAGGGTGACGAGTGAGCTTGGGAAGCAAGGTGAATGTGTAGTGGACGTATGGGAGTAAACAACAAGCGAAGGATCCCATCGTAGGACACGAGGGTGGCTTAAATAGAGGGATGGTTGAAATCTGGGCCATCAATCTCTAACTGTTTTCATCCTCTGGTCGAGATTCAATCAAGGTGGCTCGATGGTGAATTTAATTTTCATGGGAGGCTTCATGGTTTGGATGCAATGTGGGACACGCGTAGATCTAGGCCAACCAGTGGGAGGCTGGGATTCTGTGTAGCTAAAGTGAATGGGCAAATCTAACCTTCACACTGTCATTGACCCAGGGCACCTGCACATCTCGATCGCGTGTCTTGCTTGCGTTATCGAGCAACGAGAGTCCTAAGTTAGCCTACAAGGACAGGTCACAAGTCCGGTCCACCAAACATCCAGGCCATGAAAGGGGCTCAAGTGGACTAGTTTTGGGCTTGGTTAGGGTAATGCTGGATTATGGCTTAGTGGGTTTGGGTTTAAGTTGGGGTTTTAGGTGATGAGGGTGGTTGTGTCGACCAACCACCCAAAGTAGGTCCTATCAGAGAAATAGACTACCATCCTAGGGCATAACTGGGTTGTCTACAACTATAAATTGCCAGATGTTTCAAGTCTACTCGATCTCTTCTGCTGGTTATTGTTGTTGGAAAGATTTCAGAAAGAGCTTATCAACAGCTTAAGCCTTTAACCAGCTATCAGAGAGAGATGTCAAGTGCCCACTCATGACTAAAATATCTGGGAAATCCCTATGCTTATGAGTAACTCTTTTTCTTGCAAGAGTGCTCACGGAATCTTGCATACTGAATTCTCCTTCCCATTTGATTGGCATCTCTTGCGAACATCTTGTCTATCCTCATGCTTTCCCAGAAGGTAGCTGACATGCCCCTGGTTTGGCATTGAAGGCTTTGACCACTTAGAGTAGCTGACATGCCCCTGGTCGAATACTGGCTCAATGCGTCTTCCCATAGGACAGTTGACATGCCTTTGGTCCGACTTTGAAGGCTTCGACTACCAAGAGCAGCTGGCATGCCCTAGGTCAAAATATCCTTCCAATCCTTTTAGACAGAAAGCAACTGGCATGCCCCTAGCTAAAAGAACTGGATTAAACTCTGAGACATGACAAGATGATGCTTAAGGGAAAGATGTATGCTATATGACCTATACAATTTTTCTAGCGCCCTCAGTATTTGGAATGCCTTTAAGACTATGAACAAGGGAGAGGTGACTCCAAACATCAAGAGACTCTATCCAGGCTCCTAGGTTATAGGTGGCTCTCTAGAATAGGCCACATTATGACTTGGGCTCCATTCCAAACCCTACAGGACCGAACCCCTACTTTTTTATTATTTACTTTATTTTCCTTTTAACTACCTCGTAAACTTACAGGCTCACTCTATCCCTGACTTGGAGTCAATTGGTAACTGGTTTGGGGAGTTGTTGCTGCTTAAAGGGTTGGCTAGGCCCTTGGAGATTTTATTTCCTAGGTAATCTATTGGACTCCTCTCCAAGGTAAAATGTAGGGATAATGCTATCCTACACGCCTCTCTCTCTAGGGCTGTCTTCTATTTGCGACTTCTGTCTTCTAATTGTTTTATGCCCTTTCACAGATATTTTTTTTTATTTAACTCACACCCTCATCCTCACCCCTAGCATTTTCTCTCCCTCTGGAGGCATAAGTTCCTTGAGTGGCTTGGATACTTCGCCCAATTCACAATCAATGGTGGCTCCCTCACTCACCAGGTCACCTAGATGGTATGCTTCTGAGGAGGTGAGACACTCTCCCAACATAGACAGGCTCATTCCATTTTTTTGTCATAGGGCAATGATTGATGCAAATGATGCTGATGCTGATTACTATCTATGTCACAAATTGTAGACACCCCGATTTTGAGGTAACCCGGAGATGAGTATCCTCATGTTGCTTTGGATGTGATCAGCCCTTAAATCAAGCCCCAAACCTATTAGCAAGCCAGAGTCCAGAATTATGTGAGCTGAGTTGGCGCACCAACTAGGTGCACCTCATAGGCGCACCTTGTAGGCTCACCTTCCAGGCGCACATCACTGGCTCACCAAGTAGGCGCACATCACTGGCTCACCAAGCAGGCGCCCAGCCGTTTCCAGGCTGCGGCTGCAGACCTTCCATCATCCGGGCTGTTACTCTTGCAAACGAATGTGCCAACGAATATTCGAGGCTTTTCGTTTGCAAGTCTCTTTGTTTCTCATGAGTTACCTATCCATGGATC
>JAMKQA010145858.1:0-11298 GCA_024699735.1 Posidonia australis | reverse complement strand
TATAAGCTTTCAAAAAGCTTCTATCAAGGCAAGTAAGTTCACAAATATGTATAATTGAATATTTGGCTTTAATGACTACTTGTCATATTTTGTTAAGTGATTATTTAACAGTTAATCACATTTCATTTGTTATCATCAAAACATATTAATAAATTTTTTCAACACTATTCTCCCTCTCCTTTCTCCTTTGCTTCTCCCATACTCTTCAACTTATCTAATGGCCTCAAAGAAGGGGATGTTCAACAACTTCAACATTCTTAACTCAAGCTAATGTAGGGGATGATGACAGCTAACCTCATCTCTACTCTGCTCAAGAATAGTGTTTCCTCTTTCAAAGTTCCAAAGCAGAGGAAACATACATGGATCTCCGAAGTAGGAAGGTTTATAATGGCTTGCCGATGAAGTTTGACGATTTTGACATTTTCACAGTTAAAATCAAGGCATTCTTTGATTTCCAAGGATTCAATTAACATCCTCCAAAATCAACGTTCCATATTATAACAAAGTTGTTTCTCTTTTTTTATGCAAATTTTGAAATAGGATCAAATTATGATAATTCTTCGTATGTTTACCATGAACATATGAAAATTGATGAGGAAGTAATTAGTAGAGTTTTGGGAATTACTTTAGATGGATTAGACATAGGATCGACTAGGATAGAAGAATTGTGGGATAGAAATGATGTGGGTAAAACTCTTTGTAAGGATTCCAATAAAGAGTGTGTTCCTTTAGCAATGAATGAACTGACCCAGTAGCTAGACGAAATCATTGAATTTAATCTACAACAAAAGAGGGTCATAGGGATCAATTCATATTAGCATTGGCTAAGACGGCTGTGTAGACGTTGTTTCGGGGTCGAAAAAGAAAGAGGAACAAGGGGGAAGCAAACCACAAATGAGAAATGGAAAAGGAATAGAAATCGAAGTCGCCACTTAGTCTATTAAGAGAAGAATTGGAAGACAAGGAAAACCGAAAAACACAAGACGAATAATAAAAACCTGATAAGAAACATAAAATAAAGAAATCTGTGCCAATGGATGTGACACAAAGGTCAGTACGAGCCAAAGAAAGGATAAGGACTCCTGTTATGCATGGGAAAGGGGTTAGGCACCCCCATACGCTCGACGAATTGGTCTTTCTTGACTTGTTCGACCATATGTGTGGCTATGTTGGCATATTGATGTCGATTTGTGTTTGTCTTTGAGCCAAATGATGCGATGATGTGAAAACATGATGTGATAGCCGCTATAAGAAGGAAAATCTTGAAAGTAAACAATAAAGGATGCAAGGAATGTGATAAATAGGCATGGGGACTCACTCTAATGATGGCCACAAATCCTTGGACCAATGACGCAGGTCACTCATGTAGGCTAGTCGCGGATCGAGTCATATGACTTCTCATTATCCAAGGAAGCTGAGCAAAACCCCAAATGAAAAGCAAGTGTATGACTGTAAAGAGTAAGAAATGAAAATTTCTTGAGAATAAGTTGCATCATG
Source organism: Posidonia australis (assembly GCA_024699735.1). Taxonomy (NCBI): domain Eukaryota; kingdom Viridiplantae; phylum Streptophyta; class Magnoliopsida; order Alismatales; family Posidoniaceae; genus Posidonia; species Posidonia australis. The sequence continues at coordinate 9,801 of JAMKQA010145858.1, read as the reverse complement.
AAAATAGAAAAAGTGATAACAAACGAGCGGAGGCTAGGTCGATCTGTGCTCTGGACTGGGGAACCCGTGCATAATGCTCGCGTTATTGACCTGAGGTTCCAAGATTGCAGTAGACGGTCGACCCTCATTGCCTTCCCAGAGCCACAATAGCACACAAGGATGCCAGGCAAGGAACATTAAAGCAAAGAGTATCAATGAAAAACTAGAAAACATGATTGGGAAAGATTAAAAAGGCTTGAGCCATTCCCTCCACATACGGTTGTGCTTGCCAGACTAGACGAAAGTCACCGACCATTAGCAAAGTTGGTGAGGCTTGTCGTTCCTCTATGGCATAAGAGGGATGTTGAGGGGAGTCCAAGGAAGGCTCAGGAAGCTAATGAGATGCATGCTCATGCGTGGGCTATTCTCCCCATCCAATTGGGTTTTGTCCGCAACATACCTCTCTGTCCAGCCATGATAAACGGTTGAGGACTACATGGAGGAGTCGGGAGGTGAAGGTGGATGGGAATGGAGAGCCGGGAAGCCCTTGGAGGAGCCTGACCTCATGCTCAAAGGCCGTCGGCCTCACATGGGTCGATGGCTTCTTCGTCGGCGAAATGCAAATGCAAAGATGAAGGCATAGGAAGAAACTAGCAAGTAACCAATGCACACAAAGCTTCTGAGTAATGACATGTGGTCAAGGGATGATGCAAATACTTGTTCGAAGGTCACCAAGCTCTTTCCATTCCGTGGCAAAGGTATCTTTGGTAGTGAGCGAGGAGAAGGTGGTCATTGGTTGAATTAGGTGACAAGTGAGCTTGGAAACGAGATGAGTGTGTAGTGGACGTGAAGAGCAAGCAACAGGCGGAAGGGATCCCATCGTAGGTGACGAGGGTGGCTTATATAGAGGGATGATTCAAATATGCACCATTAGCTTCTAACCGTTTTCATTCTTCGGCTAGGATTCAATCAAGGTGGCACGATGGTGAATTTGGTTTTCATGGGGGGTTTCATGGTCCAGATGCAATATGGGACACATGTAGATCTAGGCCAACCAATAAGAAGCTAGGATTCTGTGTACCTATAGTGAATGGACAAGTCTAACCTTTGCACTGTGACTGACCCAAAGGACCCACGCATCCCACTCGCACGTCCTGCTCGTGTTATCAGGCCGTATGAGTCCTAAGTCAACCCACAAACTAGGTTGCAAGTCCAGTCCACCAGACATCTAGGCCATGAAGAGGCTCAAGTGGAATGGTTTTGGGCTTGGTTAGGGTGATGTTGGACTGTGGCTTATTGGGTTTGGATTTTAAGTGATGAAGATGGTTGTGTCGATTGATCATCCAAAGCAGGTCCTACCAGAGAAACTAACTGCCATCTGAAGACAAAACTGGAGTGTTTATAGATGCCCCTCCTTGGATGAGGTCACGAGAAGTGAGATCGATGTTCAGGATAGAGAAAGACACCCCGCTTAAGTGCACAGGAGAATGAAGTTATGGGTGTTGGGTCGTTTTCTCGATGGATGCATCGAAAACTGTGACAGTTGCTGGGATGCAGATGCTGATGTAATTATGACTAGCATGTAGACAAGCAAAGCTAGAAAGTGGATGCTGATGCTAAATGACAAGAATGCAATATTGGATGTGGTGTCGGATGCTACTGATGCATTGGTGAATGCAATGGTGATGAGCAAGTGCTTTACCGCAAGGGGTGCGACTGGTCATCAGACAGATAGAAAAGGAGATAAGATGGGTTGACGGACTCATCAACTAGATAGCTGGGGTTATCAACTCGAGAAGGAACAGGGGCATGGCAAGCTATTGAACTTGCCGACTGAGTAGAGGTAGACGATTGATGGACATCATCTAGACACTGGATGGTGTTAATCGGATAGTTCGGGGTATCAGCCCAAAGAAGAGGGGCATGACAAGGTTGACATGCTTGTTGACCGAATGAACAAATAGATGGTTGACGGATGTCGATCGGACGTTTGACGGTGTCATCCGAATAGTTTGGGGTATCAGCCCAAAGAAGAGGGGGTATGGCAAGACTGATGGACTTACCGACTAGACGAACTGATAGATGATTGACTGACGTTGACTGGACGTTTGACGGTGTCACCCAAATAGTTTGGGGTATTAGCCTAAAGAGGAGGGGAAGCTATTGGCCAGAGAAACCAGGTGCCAAGCCAAAGAAAGAAAGGAAAGGGCATGGCTATTGGCTGGACGAAACCGATAGCTAAGCCAAAGAAAAGGCGCAACTATCGATTGGTGACCCAGGCGCCAAGTTAGAGACACAAGGGCTATCGGTCGGAGAAAATTGGGCGCCAAGCCAAATGGAAGGCACAGCTATAGGCTAAAGGAACCAGGCGCCAAGCTGGAGGCCAAGGCATAGCTATCGGCTAGAGGAATCGGGTGCCGAGCTGGTGGCACACGGACTATCGACTAAAGGAAACTGGACGCCAAGTCAAAGAGAAGGCACAGCTATTGGGCAGATGAAACCGGGCTAAGCTGAAGGCTAAGGCACAGCTATCGATCGGAGGAACCGAGCCCCAAGCTGGACGAACCGAGCCCCAATCTGGATGCACAAGGGCTATCGACTGAGGGAAATCAGACGCCAAGCCAATGAGAAGGCACAGTTATTGACCGGAGGAGCCAAGGCCAAACTGACGGCTAAGGCATAGCTATTGGTAGGAAGAATTGGACGCCAAACTAGAGGCACAAGGGCTATCGGCCATAGGAAATCGGGTGCCAAGCCAAAGAGAAGGTACAACTATTGACCCGAGGAACTAGGTGCCAAGATGGGGGCCAAGGCACAACTATTGGTCGGAGGAACCAAGTGCCAAGCTGGAGGTAGAAGGGTTATCGGTCGGAGGAAACCAGGCACCAAGCCAAAGAGAAGGCGAAGCACAGTTATCGGCCGGAGGAAACCGAGCTCCAAGCTGAAGGCCAAGGCACAGCTATCAGCTAGAGGAACTAGGCACCAAGTTGAAGATAAAGGCGATGACAAAATTCTTGGTAAGTGGCAGACTTACCGGCAAAAGATAGCAAGATAGCGGACTTGCAGGCCGAAGAAAAGAGATGAAAGAGAGCTACTGCCAAGCCAGGTTCAGCTCCTCTGGAGGCCAGTTACATCCTAACGGGATAGGGGCAAGCCTAGAAATTCTACTCAAGGCTGATCCTATAGTAATGGGTGACCTTGAAGACTGCTCTTATGGTGCTCGGGAAACTCTCGACTAACAAATGAGGTTCAAACAAATTCTGTGTAGTGATAGGGGCGCAACTACAATTTTTCCAGTCGCTGAGGCAGAAAATCGTAGAGGGTTGCCCACAAGATACTGTAGCCACCTTGACCTTAGCTGAGGTTAAAGAGAACATCTTGTGAGCCCAACTAATAGACTGGGCACACTCATCTCCCTGTAGGAGGATAGAGGCATTGCGGTAATTTGCTCCATGTCATGGCATCTTAGCTGATCTTTGGTACAAATCCAGCTTTGATGCACAAGGAATGCCTTCGATCTTTCGCCAAAAAGTGCACACATTTGGCGATTCGTCTCAGGAATGATCTAGGACCTTTTAGTAGTTTTGAGAAATTATAAGGGCTGATTTGCAAATTTCACCGAGCCATTTCTCCAAATTAAACTGTCATTCTATATATCATGCTTATGTACCTCCTGGACTTCCGAGGTTGTTTGCTTGATTCTGAATGTATTAGGCCGTAAATCGGCTAGGGTAAAAATTTTAGGGTCCTTTATGCAAATTCCCATCCTAGGGCTTTTAGAATTTCTTAGCTTGGGTTTTTAAACAATTTTTTTGACGTTAATCTGCCATTCTCGGGAGTGTTCGTGTGGGCTAATTCTAGCAAGGAATCTCATCTTCTGGCTCTTAGACAGGCTAAGGATTTGTTTGCAATTTTTGGAAACTGTGCTAAAATTTTGCAAAACTGGTTATTTGGGTCAATTTTGGCGACAATTCTTGACAAGGAAAGTTTACTGGTGGGTCCTGGAGATTGTGCAGATACTCCCTCAATTTTTGAAGTTTTCTGGGATAAAAGATTTTGCACATACTAGGTAAATTGCACTTCAGTCCAAAACTTTTGTGGAATGTTGTTTGAGGAGCTGAGAATTTTACAAAGTTGTGGGGCCCACTGATGGTTAACACTGTAGCACCTAGGCACCCAACTGTTGGCTTTTCTTTGATCTCTTCTGTAGAGGAAAACCCAAAACTTTTCTCTGTTATGAAACTTTTGATTTAAAACATTAGCCTTTACTTCATTTCTCATTTTCTCCCTCCATCTCCTCACAGCCTGCGTCTCTCCATCTCCCACTTCTTCTCTCCTCCTGTGGACGACGACTAGGGCAGAGGGAGGGGGAGGCTCCACTGACATCAAGGTTTGAGTAGGAATGGCTGAACGAACTACGAGCTCGGACCGGAGGCGCGAAAGATGTGTGTGGGAGGCATCGACAACCATGGTAAGCTCTCCCCCTCTCAACTCTTTTCATTTTCTCTTTCTTCCCTCCTTCTTCTGTCGAGCATGGGGATCCTTCTCCTGCCCTTCATCTGGTGCTGTCAACACTCCTCCCTGCCAGCATCGAGGGGGCTCGCCGATGGTGAGGGGTGCTGCGGTGGAAGGCTTGGTGCTCAAGCACCGGTTTCCAGGGCTTGCCAGGCTCGACTGGGATTAATCGGCGACACAGGGCTTCAGGGAATAGTCAGTGGTATGTTGGAGGTGCCTCTTCATCGGTGACTAGGGAATTTTGCACCATTTTTTTTGTCATCAAGCTTGTGAAAATAAACCCCTGATTTCTGGCTTAATCATAGTCTGGGAATGTCCTTAGCTTGCTTGAATAATGATTTAGAAGTCCACTTAAGTGCAGTCTGGCTGTGGAATGGAAATGTTGCCTTAGTAATGTACTTGGTTTCGTTTGGAATAATACCTTGGAGAATATCTGGATTTCTGCCCTAAATAATGCTTGGACGATTGCCTTTGAATTTTAATGATCCCCGAGAATCTTGGATTTTTGAAAGTGATATTGACAATTGTGTTTTGGAAAATCCCCCCAATTTATGGTTTTTTTGCACTTTGTCATGCCGAACTCCACTCCGATGACTTGATTCTGGTCTCTAAAGTTGATATCTAACATGGCTTGATATGCAATTTGCTCAATTTCTCTACTTTACAAGAACAGACCTAACCTGAATCTCTTGTTTACAGTTTGACTCAGAGTGGGAGATCATTGAGACGGGGAGGACAACCTTCGGTTCGCAGCAATGGGGTCGTAGGGCCCGCTCATGGGGTTCCAATGCAGCATCCAGTTCGTAGGCACAGGATGAGAGCGAGGAGTCCGACGTGCCCTAGGAGGTGAAGAAACTGCCTTAAGTGAAATGCTAACTCTAGCTTTGCATAAAATCTGAGCTAATATCTATGAAACTACAGGAGTCAGGCCATTTCAAGGGACATTTGCTTATCTGCTCCTACATCTGTGAGGGAGATGATTTCGAGGTATGCATTTCAGAAATTCACCAAATGACTACCTTTGTAGCTTGTTGACTAGCTTGACTCTTTTCCTTGCCTTACAGGTGGGCGACACTGGTTGAGACATGTGGTGCCTTTGGGTGCCCATGTTGGACCACTTCAAGTGTCTACTACGCTTTCTATAGGACTTCTTACTTCATCATTGCCCCTTTGGTGGCTTGTTGCGGATTCGTGCCATTCACGGGCATTATAAGCTTTCAGGGCTTTGGTGGAGCGATGGCGTTACGAGACGCATACCTTCCACCTTTTGTTCGGTGAGTTGTGGGTTTTACCTGAGCACTACGCATTGCTGACTGGGCTGAGCTTCACTAGGGAGCTTATTGTTGGCAATGCTACGCAGGAGCTTGCCAAGGTTCCTGCCCTACTGGGGCACGAGTGGCTGCCTCTCACTCATGGTTCATACTACTTTCATTATAGCTGGCTAAGGGAGTGGGCTAAGATATGGCCCAACCCTGCTCTGGGGTCACGAGAGGCAGACTTCGTACTGTGTCACTTCCTACTCGAGTTCTATGGGTTGGTTTTCTGTGATACCTCAGGCTACTGTGTCCCAGTGAACTAACTAATATACCTAGCCAATCTCCACAAGCTGGGCCGGTATGAGTGGGGCAGAGCCAGTTATGCCTACATACTCTACGAGCTAGACGACGTGGTTCGGAAGAACCTGCACTCCAATGTCAGCCTCTACCCACTTCTCACAGTAAGTCCTAGTTCTCAATGTTGGCTCGGTTGTTATTTGAAAATTACACCTGTATCTGACTCATTTCTGGAACTGTAGTTTTTTTTTCTACAGTACTTGTGGATGGAGCATGTGGAGAGGGGGGGTTATTTCTTCTGCCTCTGGTCTGACCTCCTGCCACTTCCTAGATGGTGGTGTGAGCTTGACCATCGGGTTGCCTCGGGTGTCTACAGTTACGAGGCATACTGCTACCTCCTCAACCTCTTGTGCATAGACGATGTAAGTTCTAATTTTCAGTCTGTCAGCTTGGCTTAACAAGATATTTTGGCTAATCTACTATCCTGTTGTTCCGTTTGCATTCCATGTTGAGCTGCGACCCTTTGAGCAATACGACCATGTGGATTGGGACCCTCTAGACTCTAGTAGGGCACTCCACCGCAAGCAAGTGAAGTTCTACTGCCTAAAGAGGTCGGCATACTACCTCCCAGGACGCGTTCTCCACCAATACATGAATGAGTTTTGCATTCCTCTGCCACCTCTGAGTGACATGGAGTCCCAAGCTACGATTTAGTTGCGAGAACTCAAGACTCAGTTGCAGGAGTTGCTGGACAAGGGGCTTATTAGGTCGAGTTTGTCTTCGTGGGGAGCGTCTGTCTTGTTCGTCAGTAAGAAGGATGCACTCGAACTGTGTATAATTTTCGGATGCTGAACTAGATCACAGTGAAAAACAAGTATCCCTTGCCCCACATTGATGACCAGTTCGACTAATTGCAATCTGTATCCGTGTTCTTAAATATTGCTTTGAGGTCAGGGTATCACTAGTTAAGGATACGAGACTTAGACATTCAGAAGATTGCTTTCTAGACATGGTACGGGCATTATGAGTTCATGGTCATGCCTTTCGACTTGACCAATGCACCGATTGCATTTTTGGATTTGACAGCCCTTTTCTAGACCTGTTTGTTGTGGTTTTTGTTGATAACGTGCTGGTCTACTCCCTTGATGTTGAGACTCACACCTTGTATATGAGGGCAGTTTTGGATACTTTGAGGCATCACTAGTTGTAGACCAAATTCTCCAAGTGGGAGTTCTGGCTAAGTGAAGTTATGTTCCTTGGCCATTTGATTTCTAAAGATGGCATCAGAGTGGATCCAACCAAAGTCGAGGAGGTGAGTAGTTGGGAGCAACCAAGGATTGTAACGGAGATCAGGAGTTTCTTGGGTCTAGTGGGCTATTATAGGAGGTTCATTAGGGATTTCTCCTCCATAACCACACCTTTGACAGAGTTGACCAGGAAAGGGGTTTTGTTTTGCTAGGACTAGAATTATGAGGCGAGTTTCAAAGAGCTGAAGTATCGTTTGGTTTCTACCCCGGTGTTGACTTTGCCTTCTAGGAGTGGTGGCTTCACTGTGTATAGTGATGCCAGTGGTGTTGGGTTGAAGTGTGTTCTAATGCAGCATGACAATGTCATCGCATATGCTTCACACCAATTGAAGGATTATGAGAAGATCTACTCAACCCACGATTTGAAGATGACTGCCACAGTGTTTGCTCTCAAGCTCTGGCAACATTATCTCTATAGGGAGCAGTTTGAGGTCTTCACTGATCATCATATCTTGAAGTATATCTTCACGCAGAGAGACCTCAACCTAAGGTAGTGCCGTTGGGTGGAGTATCAGAAGGACTATGATTTTAGCTTGTCCTACCACCCTAGCAAGGCCAACGTGGTCATTGATGCCTTAAGTAGGTGTACGCACGTGTTGGAGAGCCTGATGGTCAAGGAGTGGACCTTGCTAGAGGATTTGGTGAGCTACAGGCTGAAGGGGCAAGCTTGGGGGACAGTTGGTGCCTGGGTGGCCAACCTGTCTGTTCGCCCCAAGCTGATAGAGTTTATTGTCGTTTGTCAGTAGCTAGATCCGTTTATTCATGCAGTGTGGACCATCTACCATTGAACGAGTTCACTTATAATAAGAGTTATCACTCGAGCATTGAGATGGCATTGTACGAAGCTTTGCGCCATGCAGTTTGCCGATTTGCTGGAGCGAGGTGGGCAAGCGTCAGTTGATTGGTCCTGAGCTTGTGCAATTGTATGCGGACAAGGTTTATTTGATTCGTAGCAGGCTGTTGGCTGGACAGAGTCGGCAAAAGAGTTATGCAGACAGGAGGGAGAGACTGCTGAACTTTCTTGTGGAAGACTATGTGTTTCTGAAGGTGTTGCCGACCAAGGGTGTCATGAGGTTTAGGAAGTATGGCAAGTTGAGTCATTGTTATATTGGCTCGTACCAGATTACCTAGAGGATCAGTGAGGTTGCTTATCAGTTGGATCTACCACTGGAGATGTCGTTCGTGCACGACGTGTTCCATGTCTCCTTGCTGAGGAAGTGTCTGACTGATGCATCTCATGTGATCCTAGTTCAGCCAGAGAGGCTCTATGAAGATCTATCCTTTATGGAGGATTCCATCCATATAGTTGACCGCAAGGAGCAAGTGCTACAGAACAAGGTGATTTCGTTGGTCTTGGTGCGGTGGCGGCATCATGGAGCTGAGGAGGCTTCGTGGGAACGTGAGGAAGCCATCCTAGCCCAGTACCCATATCTTTTCATTTACTAGTGATTTCGAGGGCAAAATATTCTTCCAAGGTGGTTAGGATGTAACACCTATAAATTCATTTTGCAATTATTTACATTTTAATGAATTTATTCTTGGACGGGTGTTATTGTTTCGAGGCTTGTTAGTGTGATTTTGTGATTTTGGGCTTGGGCCTCATGGGCCGGTTTCTATTTGCATGTCTCTGTGCATGGTTGGCACTGTGAATTGTGGCACTATGCTTGTGAGCCTAGGTGTGGGTCCGTGTGGGCCCCACGTCTGTGGGCTGGTTGGTGGGTGTGATTGGTGCGATGGGTTGTTGCCTCGAGAAGGAAGCTGGTCATTTCACTGTGCATGAATGCATGTAGCTACCTCCTAAACGTGTATTTAAGTCGCGGTTGATAATCTTTCTTCCACACTTCTCCTCTTTCCCACTCCACCATTTCCCTTCTTGAGCATGCCACTTCCCCTCTCCCTTCCTTCTTGTCTCTTCCCTCCACTCACCCCTCCACCTCACTATCACTTTCTTCTCTTGTTCTTCTTCCTCCCTTGTTGCTCTATTTGTTGTGCTCAAGGGTCGGTGGTGTAGACACCCCAAACTTCCAATTTTGCAGGATGAGGATGTGGTGGTTGAGCTTGAACCTTGGTTGAGCCCATTTGGGCCCACAAGCCAATTCTAGGCCCATTTAATTCATGGAAACCTAATTGGGCCCATGAAGGCCCGTTAAGCCCTATTTGAGCCCACTTGGGCACACAAGACATACTTAGGCCCATTTAACCTATTTGGGCCCATTTAAATCATTTGGGCCCATTGAAGCCCACTTGGGCCCATAGGGGCCCACAAGGCCCACATAGGCCCATGGAGGCCCATGAAGCCCAAAGTCCACAATGGCTCAACCCACATTCACTCCTATTTGAACTTCTTCCAAAACCAAGCTCATTCATCCCTTTCCATCCAGATCTAAGTCCAATATCACATTTTCCTTCATTGACCTAAGTTTACACCTAAATATTCAAATTTTCAT
>JAMKQA010145857.1:0-11010 GCA_024699735.1 Posidonia australis | reverse complement strand
GTTAAACCACCCTTAAAACCACAAACCGAACCATAAGGATCAGTTTGGAGATATTTCAAACCGAACCAGACCATTGAATTTGAAAAACCGAACCGAACCGCTAAAAATGGTTCGGTTCGGTTCGATTTACCGGTTTGGGCGGTTTGGGTGCCCACCCCTAGCTTTGATGGCCATTATGGGCTGTTGGAGGCGGCTCAAGGGGACTTTCTTTGAAGGCATTTGTGGAATCATCTTGGAGAAGCTAAGACGTGAAGGAGGAGCATTATTTCAGCCTTGGAAGCTCGTATGGAAGGTGTTCAGCAACATAGCAGCTCGTGTATGGCATCAAAAAGGGGTTTCCTCATTCTTCTCTCTTAGTTTTGTGCATCCTTTAAAGTTTATGTTATAGGATTTTTGTTATTTTTCAAAGATAACACTGAATCATTGTGGGTTATGTCGTTTTTACTTTCATAAATCTAGTTTTTGGTATTATTGAGATGGAGATCATGTTAGTTGCTTGTTAAATGGTAAAATCAATAATGTTTCTTGAATAAATCTCCTTCTTACTTTGTTGTTAAGACTAGTTTTGTATTGATTTATGATTGCTTGTCATTGTTGATTACATATACACATGTTTTTATCAAAATACTTATGATTTGTAGGGAAAATACTTTTGTGCTGATCTCATGCTTGAATATTGATAGTTTCTAGCAAGATTTCAGTTGATTAAGAGTGCAATTATAAGAAGGAAACATGTGTCTATTGTCACTAAGTTGCATCATGTTAGTAGTTGCTTTCATATCTTGATATAAGGTGCATTAATAGTGGATTTTTCCTTTTGAAAATTTCTACAAATTGGCATCCGAATTTCATCACAGATATAATTTCATTTCATGCCAAACTTTGTGAAATTATTGTCATTCATTGGAGTTTCACTCAATTGCATGTGATCCCTTGTGTAAGTGTTAACTTTTAGTTAATCTATTGCATTGAAATAGAGTGTGTTCTAATTGTCATTATACTTTCATTTAGTTACATTCTAAATCTAGTGTTTCTATTGTTTAGTTCCTAGATTCTTCTTTAGTAAGTCCTTAGAAATTCCAAGATAGAAATTGACCTAAATTCCTTTGGATACGACTCGTATTTGCTAGAGTATTACAACGTGCACCGTGCACTTGCAGTACATTTAGGACTTAACATTCCCAATCAGACACCCAACAAAATCCATCCACAGATTTCTAGCTATCACGGTAGGACCAGTTTGAGCCTACCCTTGTGCTTTGTAACTCCTTCCCTCCCTTCTTTTATTTTATTTTCCATTTATTCCTAGATTTAGGTGTTGTTTTAGGTCAGGAAAGTCGTGCACTTATGGTTTTGTGATGACTAGACCTTATATCTGGTTTTTTTAGCAAATACGGATCTTGTAGTTCCAGCTGCCTATCCTTGAGGCATCGAGTCTCACTGTCATTTAAGTAGGCGATGCATATACATGCTGCTTATATAAGTGGCGGAAACAGAATACAGCTTTTCTTGATGGCTTTTCATTTTTTTTTTCTTATTTGTGTTGTTTTCTCGGCTTGCAATAACGAAATAAAATGAATAATTCCTGTCCACCTACATTTTAGTTTTTTTAACGACTTTTAAGTTTGTTTTCTGTCCACCAATAGGGTGGAAAGTATTTGTATTACAATAAAGTTAGAAGTTAAGAAAAATCTCTTTCTAGTTAAGAACAACCAGATCGGGTGAACAGAGCTAGGGTAAGCAACTCTCCCATGCCCTGTTTGGTTGCTATTGCTAGATTGAGAAGTTAAGGTGTCCTAAGGCATTATTATTGACTTCTCTCTTCTACCCAAGCCAATAACGTGAACAGAGCCAAGGTAAGCAGCTCTCCCATGCCTTGTTTGGTTGCTATTGCTAGATTCAGAAGTTAAGGTGTCCTAAGGCATTATTATTGACTTCTCACTTCTCCCTAATTCAATAATAAACCTTAGTAGATACTTTGTACTTTATTGTTTTGTGTTTTTTTACTATTTTTGTGGTTTGCTAAGATCGACCCTAAAGACAGAATCCTTGGTTGTGGGCCACTTTATAGAGAGACAAATCTACAGCCTAAGGCCCCTTTGTAGACCTCCCAAATGTCTAAGAGTGGTATCGAAGTTGCTAAAAACCCACTAAGTGTAACCTTAGAACCCAAAAGAATAGCCTATACCCCCTTGCTATAGGAACCTAACCAGTTGAGAGAACGCAAGAACAATTAATCCATCAATTGATTACTTCAACAATTAAAATCCACACTCTGTATTAAAACTTGTCTGATTAATTACCCTGTTTGGCGTTTGGTCTATCTAGAACAAACCTTGGCTATTGGAATAGACAAGCAACCTAGCCGCTTGCCTGAATGGCGCTGTTGTCCGCTACCTTTCTGATCGGTGACAAGTCTTGACACCACCCCTATAGGTGATGTTAGGCAGACACACATTGATTGCCTTGTTTGCAGGTTGGTGTGGTTGTGATTCCATAGTAGGTTAAGGGATATCAGAATAGTATCTTCTGGGTCTGTATTTTCTCTATTAAAACAAACTTGTAAACCTTTATCTTTGTATTTCATTGCATTAAGGTTGTAATTTCTTTTCTTAGAAAACTTGTAATAGGTTAAAAGTAATGTAATATAGACTCTATAATTCTTCTTTAAGTACATGTAATTTTCTAAGAAGAGATCGACGAAGCAAAGACCCTCCTAAGATGTCGAAAGCATACTACTCTCACACCAACAACTCTGCATGTCAAGCAATTCAATCTCTGTGGGTTAGTCAAGTAGTTCAACGGGCCAACATAGGTCCTTCTTCAACACCCCAACTTCATACAGAGGCTAGTCATATGACCTAGGAGGAGGGGGGATGAGTTATGCCTAGTCATGGAGTACACTTTTGTCAACTAATGCACACTCATTACCTCAAGGGGCAATCAACCAAACCCATCAATCCATGTCTCCTTATAATCTCTCTAGCCCACGAGTTCTGAATACCCATGGATCCTCCCCATTCCTAAACTCTCACCAAGGCCCAATAGCCTCACCTCTCATGGGAAATACACACGCAGTGCCACCAAACCTAACAATCAATTTCCCAACACAAGGTCCACTAATGCAATCCTTCATGCCATATCCTAGTACCCAGGTCTACCCTTCCCTTGTCCAACAATTTATGCAGTCCCCACTAAGCCATTATTCACATCATCACCTAGGGGCAACCCCACCTTATCATACCCCATCCTATGCTCAAGCTCAACCCTCCTTCCCTCCTTAATATGATACTCCTCAACAACAACAACTCCTACAAGTCCAAGGGTACCAAGGCTAGGGGCAATCTACCGTGCAAGGATTAGATGTTAAGAAGATGATATCGGAGGCATTGGTAGAGGCTGGAGTCACATCAAAGGCACTGTCGACTTCGACACCTCGAAGTTCCCTCACTACGTCATGCTGCTCGAGTTCAAACTGCCCAAGACACCAAAATATGATGGGGTGGAGGATCCACGGAGCCATTTAGGCACCTTCACCATGGATGCCTTGCCCCATTAACATGGTAATAGGCTAATTGTATACCTATTTTTCAAGAGCTTAGAAGGAAAAGCACTAAGGTGGTTCAACATGCTTCCCGCTTACAACCTCATTGACTTTCAAATTGTGTTGGAAAAGTTCCTACAACAGTACATCCAACGTTTCCAACACAAGCCCACTATTACAAACCTCCTCACAGAAAAAGATGAAACCTGAGGAGGACTTCATAACCTTCACAAGCAGGTGGAGGGACATGGCGGCTAAATCAGAATGTCACTGATTGGGAATTTTAAGTCCTAAATATACCGCAAGTGCATAGTGTATGTTGTAATACTTCCGACAAATATGAGTAGTATCCATAGGGACTTGGGTCAAATTCTATCTAGAAATTTCTAAGGACTAACTAAAGAAGAAAAGTAGGAACTAAATAAAAGAATCACAAAACTTAAAGTGTAACTAAGCAAAAGTATAAAAACAATCCAAACATACTCTATTTTATTGCAAAAGATCAACTTAAAATTAACTCCTACACAAGGGATCACATGCAATTGAATGAAACTTCAATTATGGCAATGATTTCACCAAATATGGCAAGAAATAAAACTCTATATATGATGAAATTCGGATGCCAATTTGTGGAAATTTTCAAGAGAGATAATCCTCTACTAATGCACCATGTATCGTGATATGAAAGCAACTACTAACATAATGCAACTTAGTAGCAATAGACACATGTTTTCTTCTTATAAATGCACTCTTAATCAATAGAAATCTTGCTGGAAAAATATCAATATTCAAGCACAAGATCAGTACTTCAGTATTTTTTGTTCCAATGACAAGTATTTTGATAGAAACATGCATATATGTAACCAACCTTGATGCGCACATATGCATCACTTTCAGCTTCTTCTTAACAACATCAAAATCAGATTTTTATTCAGAAACCATTGCTGAATTCAAGTGCTCAACCACAAAACTAGACCCACAATAATATAAAACCAGATTTAACAACAAAGTAACAAGGAGATTTATTCAAGACACATCACTGATTTTATCATTTAACAAGTGTGACCATGCCTGCCTGGGAATCTGGCGCAGAGTCGCACCAAAGGGAGGAGGCTACAACCATGCCAGGATGGCGAAGGCATAAGATAAGATAAGACAAAAAATTAGAGTTGCCACCTAGTCTTTTAAGGGAAAGACGAGGAAAACCACAAACAAACCACAAAAAAGAAGAAGAATGCATATGATGCAAATGAAAAGGCCAAATGTCTGCAAACCAGAGAATGGGTAAGGATTCCTATTACGCACGAGGAAGGTATTAGGCACCCTCGTACACCCAAGAAACTCAGTCTTTCTAGACTGATTCGCTTGCTTGAGGTTGAATGAATGCTGGCTAAGCCTAGATTATACTCTAATCATGCTAATATGGGTGACTAGTCATGACTAGATGGATGTGCAAGATGTATGCAAAATATGCGATGAAACCCACACGAAATGACGGAATAACGAAACATGAAACGATAGAGAAAATCACATGAAATGACGATATTTTTGAAGAAAATGGTCCTGGAAACCATACTAACCTCAATAGAATCAAAATGTGATCGACCCAAATCATCAAAATTAGGGGAAATGTCATAAAACTTAACAAGGGAAAAATAATCCGCAATTAGGCCAGTGTGGTCCTTTTGGTCAATTAATGTATGCCCTTGGACAATGAAATCCAAATCAAATCGTAAAAATCCAAAAATGTGGAATAAGGGGAATCAAATCAAATGTCAGGCAAAAAAATTCGAAAACGGTTTGGAGAAAATTCATGGAAAATCACATGGAATGTAGGCTTACTCAAATGGATGAATTGACAAGCAAATGTGGTGAAAACTATGTGAAATGCACGAAGATGTACCTAAATACATAAGGGATGCCAAGGAACGATTTAGACAGGAATTACGCACGACTAATTACAAAACTAACATGCATGTGCATGAATTGATGACCCGAGGGGCAATTGGGTAATTTCAATGGCCAAATGTGATAAATATGTGCAAGCGCATGATGCATGGTCTAATGTATGCAAATTTTATATAAAATGCTAGGAAAATGTTATTCACAAGAAAACTCAATGGAAACAAGGTATTAAATACAAGAAAATAATGTAAACATGGTAAAGGACAAGTGTAGGGACCAAAGTCTAAAATTCACAAAGGAATAGCAAATCTACTTGGAAAACTTCACAAAAATCAGAGAACAAAAGTCTATCACATGAATCACGGTGAAAATACATTTTGGCGAGAAGTGGATGTCGAAAAATCACATATTTGCAATTTGAAGAAATCTAGGGACTAAAATGCAAAACTTACAAAAAGATGGCAATCATGGTTGAAAACTATCCAAAAACTTTCATGCTAAAGTTCAGATCATGGATTAACAGAAAAATGTGGCATTAATGTGTGAGATGTATGAAAATTGTGTTTTAGTAATTTTATGAAAGTTTAGGGTTTGATGTGCAAAATTTACATAAGATGTGCAAATGTGTCCAAAAAATGAAATCAAAGATCATTTTACATTGCAAACATTATTTTTAAATGAAAACTATATTTAAGTGCAAAATTACAAATAAAAAAGTGATAAATGTCAAAAATGTGTGTGAAAACAATTAAAACCATAATTAATGAATTTAAAACTAGACTAAGGTCCTAGATGCAAATATCCTGCACAGTAACTGTATTTTATGAATTCAGGGGTTCACATGCAAAATTTATAGCGCTTAAATGTGATGAAAATTAGGTTTTTATGATGTTCAATGTGATTACAAAGTTTTTTAAGGCTTTGAATGCAAATTTCACATAGAAAGTTTATTTTAAAAGGATTTAGGGGCTTAATGCAAATTTTTAGGACTTGGTGCCAATAAAACATGATTCCAGGGGCTTAAGTGTAAAGAAATAACTATTAATGCACTAGTCATGAAGAAAATAAAACATGTAGGGGATCATATGCAAGTTTTATAGAAATAACAAAAGAAATAAAACTTATTTAAAACTACAGGGGTTCAAACGCAAAATCATAGGACCTAAAAGTAACAATTTAAGGACCTATCTGTAAAAAACCTAAAACTAAAGGACCTAAACTAAAGTATCTTCTTCGAAGTTCGCTGGCATTCCAACTTTCGACGAGGACTCCAGTGAATCACTAGTGGTGGCATGGTGGCAGGGAGGCTTTAGCGATGGTCTGGGAGGCACGGCAAGGCTCTCCGACACATCGGACAAGGCTGGGGCCGCCTGGGATGCTTCCCCCACCTCTGGCTCCAGCGAGGGGTCAACCGACGTTGAGGAAGACGATGGCAAGATGGCTGGTAACGACGCTGCGGCTGGGACGGTGTGGCGAGGACTAGAGAAGCTCCAAGGCAGCATAAGGAAGCTTCCAGAGGCGTCGACGAGGGCCAGAGATGTCTAGATGGCTCCGCCCATCTCCTGTGTCGGAGACAGACACGGTAGAGGTATGGGCGATGCTCCGAGGTCTGGGACGGCGGCATGGCTGCTTGGAGAGGTCCCTAGCAAGGAGGCGAATCTTCATGAGGTGGTGGTGTGTGGTGGGAGAATCCAGAGGGCTCCAGTGGACTCCACGGTGGTGGTCGGCAGTTGCAGGGGCGACGACGTTGTTCCTGGCCACAAGAGGCAAGAGGGATCCCCTCCTAAGCGTTGGAAGCTCAGATGGATCCCCTCCAGAGCGTTGGAAGCTCAAGGACGAGGAGGAGGAGGAAGAGGGAGGAGAGGTCCTAAGGGCCTCTTCCCATCCTAAGAGGCTACGAGCCTCGCCGATGGTGGTGAACCCACCACCGGAGGGGCGAAGGCGGTGCGCAGGGTGCAGGTATCTCCGGCAAGACGCAACCAGAGGCCTAGGAGGGACTCTATGGACCTACGGTAAGTTTTTTGAGATTAAAAGAGAGGTGAAAGGAGTACCTAGGAGGCGGTTGTTGTCTCTCCTGACGCGACTAGATGGTGGCGTTCCTCTAGACTGGTAGCTCTGGCGACGGCAGTCGGGGTTTCTAGGTTGCAATGGGATTAGAGGAGGGCTCTGAAGGTGGGGTATTGCTAAGTTGGCACTGGGGTCTTGAAGGGTTTTTCTCTCTAGGTTTTGAAGAGCGGTCACTGGGTTAGTCGGCGGCGGGGGGCTTTATACTCTGACGGAGCTCTCCCATGCCGTCGATCCTCTCTCCAGTGGTTGGGCGCCATTAGATCGGGATGAGCTAAAAGAGGGCTGGTCGGAGATCACAGGGGTTGAGGAGATATGCTCCGGGGATCTCGGGATATCGCTAGCATCGTCGTCGGAAGTTTCAGGGGTCATCGGAGATGGGGTGGCCAGAATATTTTTTGGTTTACCTAAGTTCTCTAATTGATAAATGAATGGGGTGTATCGGGCTGGATTTTGGGCCTACGGGGTGAGCTTTTGCTTTTAGGGTTTTTAGGTTTTAAGAATTAGGATTTTGGGTTTTAGATTTAGGTTTTTATGGTTTGTTTTAGTGATTTTAATTTAGATTTTGGGTTTTAGTTTTAAGTTTTATTAAGTGATTATAATTAGGGCTCTTGGATTTTAATTAGGGTTTAGAGTTTTATTATTTTAAGTTTTTTTTGAATTTAAATGGATTAAGGTTTTGTGTTTGAGTTTTAATTTAGATTTAATTAGTTTTTAATTTATTTAATTAAAGGTTTAATTTAAATTTTGATTTAATTGGTTTAGATTTAGATTTAATTGTTTTTTGATTGATTTTTGTTTGGATTAGGGTTTCTTTTCAATTAGATTTAATTTTTAATGGATTTTATTGAGTTTTACTTGATTAGGATTTTTGCTGAATAAATTTGAGTTTTAAATGGTTTACATGTATTTTCCTTGATTTTGATTTTAATTAGGATTTTCACTTGATTAATTTGGATTTTAAATGGTTTAAATGGACTTTATTTGATTTTGGTTTTAATTAGGATTTTTACTTAATTAATTTGGATTTTAAGTGGCTTAAGTGGATTTTATTTGATTAATTTGGATTTTAAATATTTAAGTGGATTTTATGTGGTTTTGGTTTGGATTAAAAGTTTTTACTTAATTAATTTAGGTTTTTTAATGATTTAACTGAGTTTTATTTGGTTTTGATTTTTGATTATGAGTTTTTACTTAAATTAGGGCAGAGTCAGTTTGTGTAGGCCTAAATGGGCTTACATGGGCTAGGGTTTAGGTGGAGTTAGAGTTTAGGTTTGGTGACCACAACCAAAGCATCTTTCCAAAGGACCCTGCTGCCAAGTGATTGTAAAATTGGGGTGTCTACAACAAGTAACTAACATGATCTCCATCTCAACAATACCACAAACTGAATTTATGAAAGTATAAACGACGTAACCCACTATGATTCGGTGTTATCATTGAAAAATAACAAAAATCCTATAACATAAACTCTAAAGGATGCATAAAACTAAGAGAGAAGATTAAGGAAACCCTTTTTGATGCCTTACATAAGCTACTATGTTGCTGAATGCTTTCCACACGAGCATCGAAGGCTAAAACGATGCTCCTCCTTCATGTCCTAGCTTCTCCAAGATGATTCCATGAACACCTTCAAAGAAGAACCCCTTGAAACGCCTCCAACAGCCTCTAATGGCCACCAAAGCACGCCTCCAAGCCTCCTCCAAGGTCGTCCTTGAATCCACCACAAGGGAGAGAGCCACCACGAGGGAAAGAACCACCTTCCATGCCTAGAAATCACGTTGCAAGTAGACATGGAAATCAAACTAGGCGGCCCAAGGCCGGCCTGGCCCAGCCTAAGTTCGGCACAGCCTAGGCCCGTCAATCCCAAAAATGGGTCGGGTCGTGCTGGGCCTAGGTGTTAGGCCCGCGATGGCCAGTGTAGTAGGCCCATTTTGGCCCGTGAACTAGCCAGGGTCGGGCCAGGTTGGGCCGGATTGGCCCGCAAAATTTAAAAAAAAAAAACTATTCGGGCCTGTTTGGCCAGGAAAATTTTTAAAAAAAATAACAGGGCCGGGCTGGAGGCTCGGCCCTTTTAAAAAATAATAATAAATAAAAACAGACCCGGGCCTCTAGCCTGGCCCTTTTAAAAAAATAATAAAAAACAAAAACAAGGCTGACCTCCCACTCGGCCCTTTAAAAAAAAGAAGAAAAAGAACAAGGCCAGGCCTGGCCTCCCACCCGGCACAAAAAATAAATAAATAAATAACACAGCAGGGCTGGGCGAGCCCAGCCCTCCCATAAAAAGTGGACCATTGCATATTGCAACGGTCATTTAACCTATAAATGTTTTTTTTTAAAGAAATATCTTACATTTTAACCTATAAATACCCCCCAATTCCATTCATTTTTCTTCACAACTCAATCTTCTCTTCTCCATACAACTTTCTCCCAACTTTCAAGTGAGGATTTTCAAATGAGGATTTCGCTGTTTGACTTTAGATTCTGCTCCGTCTGCTACTCTTTAGTCTTCACGCTACACCAACTGAGTTAGCAACATCAAAATTTCTCTACATCTAAACCCTCCAAATTCTTTACTTCTAATCCCTCCTTTTTTGGGTTTTGGTTTTTGTGGGTTAATGGTTTTTTTTATTTTATATTCATTTTTTATATTAAAATGGAAAATTTTGATAATGTTGGTAATCATGACTATATCTCTAGTATGGAGTCAGATCAACCTCAATCTACACCAACACAGACTACACAGTCCACAGCCACTAAAAAACCTAGGAAACAAAGTTCTTGTGTTTGGGAGCATGTTACAATAGACCCGGTAGATCAAACTAGGTGCTACTATAATTATTGTAATACCACATACACATGTCCTAGGAGAGGGGGTGTAGGTCATATATCTAGACAATTACAAAAATGTATACCCAAACATAATAAAGATGACAACATAGATTTATAACAATCGAAATTACAAGTAGGATCTAGTGGTATAATTAATTGGAAATATAATACAGAAGAAGTTAAGGAAGGAATAACTAAATTTATAGTAAAAGACGAACAACCATTTTTGTTTTCTGAAAATAAAAATTTTGAATCATGTATGCAAATTTATTTAAATCAACAGTTTAAAAGTTTTTCTAGAAATACAACAAAAAATATAATTTATAAAGCATTTAAAAAAGATAAAAAAGATTTAATTGGAATATTTTTTAGTTTATTATGTAAAATATCATTAACATGTGATGTTTGGACTAGTCCAAATAATTTTCTATATTTATGTTTAACTACACATTGGATAGGCATAGAATGCAATTTACGAAAAAGATTAATTACTTTTAAAGTTTTTGATCATCCACATAGTGGTAAAGCTATATCAAATATGATAAAAGATATTACTAAAGAATATAATATATTTTTTAAAATAAATACAATATCATTTGATAATGCATCTAATAATAATGTTGCAATAGAATTATTAAGAAGAAATATAAAACCAATATTAAATG
>JAMKQA010145856.1:0-14295 GCA_024699735.1 Posidonia australis | reverse complement strand
GGACACAAGGGAAGTGGCCGCCCTACGTTTACGGCTTCCCGGAACCGACACAAGTTCAGGGAAAGATGTTACCAGTCGATTAGGAGAACCACTCCCTGAGCCCTGAGAAAGGGCGTCAGCAGAAGAGGGTCGTTGCCTGGACAGGAGAAAGTAGGGCACACAGCCCCTCTCAGGAGCACGACGGCCAGGAGCGCGCTTCCCAGTCCCAGATCCTCGTCTCCCGGATGTAGCCATCACTGGAAATCCTCTTTAGGGCACACGAAATTACTGTAGCAGCTGGAGGTCGAAATCGCGAGAGCTCAGTCGTCAGATTGTTTGGTTTGAAATTTTATTAAATCTAAATTTGTTAAAGAAGGAAGGAAGCACAAAAGAATAGTAGTTTTGGTATTGGACAATCCACATGAATTACTCTTGCATAAGGCTTGTTGATTCTTTTGAGATGAACTTTGATCTTTTGAAGTTTTAATTTTAAAGAGCTTCTAATGGTTGAAAATGGAAATCACCAGTAAGGCACATGAAATTGAACCAATGGTAGCATGGAGAAATTATAGTCTATGATACATCATCATATTTTCATGGTTGATTTTTTTCCAGCAATTTTTAGAAATAGATCATGATACTACACACCATTTTTTTGAACATTCCTTTAAAACTTCATTGAGAGAACACAACTATTGTATGGCTGATCTATAGATTATTATATGGTTGGATTGCCCTTGTTACCTACATAGACCACATGTGTCATGTGGTATGCCTAGTCAATTCTCATCTAGGCAAGTTCATAGATAATATAATAATAGCTATAATAAAATCACATTCCATCCTCTTTAATCAAATATTTTATACCATAAGCGTTTTATTCCTAGTTGTAAAGTCATATGCTTAGTGACCAGATGTTGGATAGCACAAAGACAACTTACCTTTGGTTGCAACTTTATTTTCTTCATATTTTACCTATTAATCATAAATAGAATAACTATCAACTAAATGAATACGTAAAGTAGAAATCGCTCTCAAGTTACAATATTATGTATCATTTGGGGCATTTTAATATATAATCTTATATGTAGCATCAAGCTTTATCTGATAATGCGAAATAACTATCAACTAAATGAATATGTGAATTATTTACATAAATATTCTTTCAAGTTTAGAGAAATGCTTAATTAAGTATGCACTCTAAATAACACCTAGGAACTAAGGGTTGGTTTGAAAAGAGCACAAATTGAATGCTAACAGAAAACAATTTAGGTCACCTGAAGTAAAAACAAACTCAAATTTCAATGTATGTAAAGAAGATTGAAAATTAATTTTGAGTTTATTTGGTTCAATCTATTTTAAGCAAATCTTGCCGCACTTCATAAATTTTGAATTTGTGCGCATCATGAATAATCCACTAATTGTCATAATTCAAGCAAGAACTCAATTGAACAACCGGAAAAATAAACAAAGCCAAGGAGGATTGATAGAATAAGGACACTGATGACATAAGAACTCATTAGCCTAGAACCTCCTCGACAACTCCTTGGGCCATGATTGAGGCCTTATAGGGGGAAGATAGTCCCACATTGATTGTATAAGCAGTTGACGTATGGTTGTTATAAACTAAGCTTTTCTCCCCTCAATAGCTAACTTTTGTGGGTAGATTCTCCTAAATGCCTTATAGGGAGCAATTCTATAACAAATGGTATCAAAACCACACGATCTAAACTAGGTCTTAGAGAGGATGGCTTGGGGCTGAAGGGGCACCCAAAAGCCAATGTCTAGTTGCCAAGGGCCCACTCATCAAAAGGGTTAAGGCCCAACTAACGAGGTTGTTAGTGTATGAAGTGTGGTGTGTTTGTTCCATGCTTGAGGCCTTATGGGGGGAAGATAGTCCCACATTGGTTGTATGGGCAGGTGATGTGTGGTTGTTATAGACTAGGCTCTTCCCCCTCAATAGCTAGCTTTTAAGGGATGGATTCTCCTAGATGCCTTATGGGAGATAGTTTTGTAACACTCCTCAACAACGCCTTCTTAACAAAAGAGCACATTAGTTCAGAACCTAACAAAACCAGAAGAGGACGTTATACCCGAGCATTAACGATAGAATAAGGACAATATAACAATGGAAGAGCACGTTAGCCCAAAACCTCCTTAGCAGTGCCTCCTCAACAAAAGGAAACCCCAATGACTCCTAGAGATCAGACGACAAAAGAGAGAGATGTCAAAGGCAGTACGAGGCCATGTGCAGGTGATGATGGTGGAGTGGCCTTGGTCTTTTGTTTTGTGAGGTAGGAACCAAAGATTAAGGGCTTTCATATTTTGGGAAACCAGAAAGGTAGGTATGGGCGACGAAATTAGAAAGATATTGGTGGTAATCATTAAGTATGTTGTCACGTTTTTTGTTTGACGAAAATAAGGAGGTGTTTTTTGGAAATCTTATTGGAAAATTAGTAATAAGCCATGCAAGTTTCTAAATGACATAAATATATACATGTCCTAAGGGAGTGTTTAGTAGGCATTCCTGACCAAAGTTTCGAATAGGAATCGTTTTTTCCCTAAATGATCGAAACAAACGCAAATTTTTGGAAAGCTTCTAACGGGAATCATTTTTAACTTTTTGATTAACTCATAATTCATACATATTTTATTCTCATATTTGTCTATTTTGTATATAAATAATATTACTCTAGGTGTTTTGTGTAAATTTTGCAAAACTTAAGGACTTAAAAAGAATATATGAAAAATATGGGAGAAAAGAATAATTATGCCAAAAAAGAAGAGATTTTTGTATGAAAAATTCTAGAACTACGTCAGGAGGTCAAACACACATTTTCCACATGCAGATTCGATACCTCCCAAATGCCCTCACCAGATACTTTTGACTCGGTCTTCTTTAAATAAGATTCTCACTTGTAAATATCTTGTATTCAAAATTCAAAAATAAATTTTATATTCAGATTTGTCTCTGACGTAAGTAAGTCCTTGTAAGCCTATAAAAGGACTCCTTATGTAGATCTGTAAAGTTCCTATCTAAGTTTTAGACTCTATTCTTTTCTTGTATTTTGGGAGATCTAGAAGATCATCATTGTAATCTCATATTCTTTTCAATAAAAAGTCATTTTTATTTAATTATGTCTTCTATCTCTCCCTCTTCTTCTTTTATTTTAATATTCTGTGAGATCATACTTGGCTAATTTTTTAGATCTAGGGTAGAGATAAAGTTTATGTAGATTGAAATGTATGATCATGTTTTCTTCTTTTTCTCTTTGTACTTCATCCAATGAGTATGTGGGTTGGATGTATATTACATAAATCACTCATAGAATCAATAAACTTTTATAGACTAAAATTGAGTTCATCTTTTTAATATATGCTTAGGGAAGATTTAATTGGGGGTTGTGTATATAATCTCAGTTTCATCATATATCATCTGATTGAACTTAGTTTGTGTATTTTTACTCCTAATCTTGATATTCTATAATGCATATTTTAACATATAGCTTATTCTTGTGTGGATAAAAATCATTAAATCAGTTATTTAGAACAATAGAGAGGAAGAAAATAAACATGATCATGCATTCTCAATTTTATGTAAATGGATTCGAAGTCTTAAGTTTTAATTAATCTGTTTGTTTCTTGATCTTTTAAATTTAGTTTTAAACATTATCCCTTTCACATTTGTTCTTAATAATTAGCAATAAATCTTTGTTTCTTAAACACTTTTCTCTGTAGGATCGACCTGCATTTACCGATATATTACATTAGAAGCTATGCACTTACGGTAACTAAAATGAACACATCACTTTTATATACAAATCTCTTGCTAAAAGCCAAAATCTCAAAAACTTACTTGAGTGAGCTTTAGCCAAAAGCTCAAACCACACTTTGTTTTTAAACCATATTGTCTTTATAACATCAAAAATATCACCAAAAAACCAAATGTAAACTACAAATCGTGCCATTAACCTAAACCCAAAAATCACCTTATCTCTTGTCGATCTTCTCTCGCATGGCATCTCACTACTCCCTTGATGGCAAGTCCGCTCTCTCTATCTTCCCTTGCGGCTATAGATTGGTGACGATAGGTCTCACGACCATAGATTGACGATGGTGGGTCCCTCTCTCGATCTCACTACTCTAAAGGCAGGTCCTCCTCTCCCGAACATCCCTCGCAGCAATAGTTTAACGACAGCAGCAACAAATCGGTCTCTTCTCCACCAACAGCTCTCCTCTCTCAATCACAATGTCTCTCCAAATTGGTCTGTTTTCTACTTACTTATTTCTGTTTATGTTATTACATATTGAGATCTTACATATTGTTTAGGATTATTCCTTATATCTGTTTCTACTATTCTAGATTCTATTTTATTGTTCATCTTCTACTTACCTAAAGAATAAGGAATAGTAGTTGTTCTCTATATGATGTCGTCAAGTTGTTCTCTGTATGATAATAGTTGAAGAAGTACTCTTGTAACGTTTAATTAGTCTTTCTTTGTAATTCTTGTTTAGTTTTATTATTGATGTTAGCTCTTTATTACGTTTTGAAGGATAGAAAATATTACGTTAGATGGTTTGTTGGAATATGATATTCATTCTTTGTTATTAGATGAAGTACAACAATAACAACAACAGTCTAAACTATTAAAGAAATTCAAGATGATACGCAAGCATAAATTTCTTTTCAACATTAATAATGAAGAGAATATTCTATTTATATTATTGATAGACTACTACAACCAACGTCAACATCTAAGAAATCCAGTGCACACTTTACCCATTGTTGGACGTCAAGTAGTACATAACATGTTCAATTCCTATTTTAAAAACTATTTCGATCATAGTCAAATGTTGTCCGAGGTGTTCCTTATGTTATGTGTTGTACTCAAAGAAAGGAATATGTTAGCTGACTTTCGTAGTACTACTGTCGAGGAACAATTGAGAGTCTTCTTACAAACACTTAATCGAGGACATAGGAATAAATCAATCTAACATAATTTTCAACGTTCAAGGGAAACAATTAGTAGATATTTCCATATGATCTTTGTATGGACACTTGAAATCATTTGTCCAAAAGTATCCTTTATTGAAACACCAAAGCATATCCTAAAAAATGATACATTTTATCTGTTTTTCAAGGATTACATTGGAATCTTGAATGGGACCTATATTAAGGTAATTGTAAAAAAAAAAAAGAACAAATAGCATTTCAAAATAAACGGAATGGATAGACTTATAATCAGAATGTGTTACGAGTATGTGATTTTCATATAAACTTTACATTTGTCTCTGCTAATTAAGAAGAAAATAAACATGATTATAGAGTCCTCAAGCATGTAATTTATAACCTCACATATAAGTTTCTAATGCCTTCGAATAGTTAATATTTGTATAATTTAAAATAAAGAATCCATCGTACTTCAATAATTTTAAGTTAATAATTCGATGTTCTTCTTTTTATAAGTTCAAATAAATACATTCTAGGTATCCAAATAGAAAAGAACTTTTAACACTTTAGAAACACAATACAATGTCTCATTGTCATAATGTTTGGAAGAACTCTAAACTCATCACAGGTCTCAGGTTTGAATTCTAAGATATACATAAAAATACATCTCTTACTATCTCAACCGTAAACAAAAAAAACACTTTAGAAACACAAAATACCATATTCAAATTAGCAAGACGAAGAGGAAATAGGACGGCGTCTTTTCCGATCTCTCCGCCAAATCTCCAAACTGCTTCGCCGTCATCCTCGGAGGAAGCTGTGCCGTCGTGGAAGGCGCAAGCGCAACCGAAGGAGCAAAGCGGAAAAGAAAGGGGAAGAGGGGAAAGGGAAGAGAAGGGACGGACGGAAAGGTTTAGGGGTTTACACGTACAGGGTTTTTGCATTAATTTAATAATATAGCTTAAACGGTTTGCACATATAGCTTGAACAGTTTACGCGTATAAATTGGTAAGATTAGTATATTTTCCTTTTCTTTTTTTTTGCTGAGACTGGTGACACGCTCTTTATCTGAAGGAGGCAGAAAACCTGCTGTCCCTTCAACAATACTGAGATGGATGAGACCGGAAGATGGAAAATTCTCTGGTTTGTAGATAACGAGTTTTTTGCGTACTAGAATGTGTGGAAATCAGCTTCTTCATTCCAAGTTTGTTTGGCATGCGTCTAGGAGAAGTCCCATGATTTAGGAATAAATCAGGATCTACCACGGACCACCACTTATCCAGTCGTGTATTAAATAAACGAGTAAGAGGAACCAAAATTTTATTGATGGGATATGAGATACACAAGCTTATCAGACAAAAATGAATTTTCAAGGATTAAGATTTTGACAAAAATGCTGGATCAAGCGCGGTTTTTATCCAAACCAAGACGGCAGCAGACTAGATGTAAGATTAAGATTTCCAGTGTCAGGGAATAAAATCAGCTGACACGACTTTAATATCTCTGAATAAGTTGCTCAGGAACAACTTTTTGCCCTTTTTTTTTTTAGCAAACTCAGGAGCAACTTCCATACACCAAGTTTTCCGGAAAATAAGTTGCTCGGGAGGAAAGACTGAGAATACCACATTTAATGACATACTCATCTTTTGATCTTTCCTCTCTTTTTTCCTCTACCATATGGATTTGTAGTTCGCTCTACGCGACCATATGAGGCCTTCGCAACTATAGTTTGCTTATGTGGGAATTAACAACTTCGACACCAGTAAGGTTCCTTTTTCATGTGTAGAATTCCCCAATTATACTTTTCATCATTTCCTTTACCTGATGGAAAAGGATACAAAGATTAGATCAAGGGTGATAAAACTTGAAAAACAAACCTTTTTAGAGAGAGAGATGAAAATATAAGAGATACCACCTGCTTTGAAGGAAGGCCAATTTGTCTTAGATCATTCACCTGTAACAGAAACACCGGTAATACATTCATCACAACGGTGAAACTTCGTATAATACATTCATGATGAAAGGATTTGTTCTCACATCTTTAAAGAATTGTGGAGATTCTTCGCGAAGCTCAATAATATAATTTGCCCTTCTTTCTCCTATTCCCTAAAATAGAGAAGATTAAAGTTTTTGAATAACAGTTTGATAAAATATTAGAATAATGTACAGACATCAACAAAAAGTAACGTCTCACCTTCAATTTTTTAAGCTCTTCCCTGAAATAATCCAAAGAAACTCACATCAAATTTTGTGCTAGTCCTCATAAACATTGTTATTAAAAAACACCAAGACAATTATATTTTCCAAGCAATCACAATTTTATGCACTGCTTGATGTCACCAAGGTCTTACATAGTATAACCATGTAAAGAAGGTCATCGATAGTGTGATTATATACGTAGTTTGTTTCTCAAATAAAAATGAGTTATTTGTTGGCACTATTAAAAATTGGTTAAGAATCCTGTTAAATTTGAACTCAAAAGGCATTGACCATCTGTTGGTTCTCATGAAAAAAGTAGGATTTACTTACTTGCTGGCACTATTTAAATAAGTCAAGAGCCCTTGAACAAGTGTTTTCTGCAAAACATCAACATATGAATAACAAAGACGCATAATAAAATGGACTCCGAGTGACAATGTGTTTTGAGTATCACCTTCACTTCAACACTCTGTGTCTTGAATATGTCATGTGGAGTTCCAGATGCTTCATTTTCCTGGTCGTAGTTGATCTGCAATTTGAAAGGGATTCCTGGTGTTTTTGCCCCTATTGAATTTTGGCTGGTGCAATTTTGGTTGGTGCAAGCTGCTTTAATAGATGGTGTTAAGTTAGCAGGTTGGCAGCTTAGAAGTTTCAGTGAGTTTGATATCTCCCGAAGTCTTTCACTTAATGGAGGTGATGATTCATGGATATTAGATACATCTCCATGGTCCTTCAATCCATCATCTATAATAAGAGCAAAAAATGAAGTGAGCAGTTCAGCATTAAATAATCATGTCTATAGGCAACTGCAAACATACATTTCTAAAAACAACATTAATGACTCAATACTCACCTTCAGTTATGGTCGTTGTCTCCTCTTGAGATGCATTACTTCCTAAGGAATTTCCCTACGCACAATTAGAATCCCAATAAATGAGATATGGAAATCATCAAATCAAGCCCTTCAGTATTTCCAAAAATTATGACTGTTTGTTCAACACCGTGAGCAATGCTCTCAACCCTATGTAGCTGAAGTTAAAATTTATTTGCAATAGATGTCTTCTCACAGTTCCTCTATAACTCGAAGTCCTTAAGTTATTTGCTTGAAGCAGAATTGGCTTAGGAATAAAGAAACCACTGAAAGATTTTTTTTATCTCTTAAGTTATTTTTCAAGAATTAAATATCATTAACCAAGGCCTACCTCTTCTGATAACGGAGGGCAAACATTCAAGGTGTCTCCAGACAAGGTTTCATGCTGCATGGATTAGACAAGTTATAATTCCAAAGCGACCTATGTTTAGAAATAATTAGTATTCTATAGAAAATATATAGGAAAAGGTTTTGCATTTATGATAAATTTATTTGCAGTTCAATGTCTGTTCATTTTTCCAGTTCCAGGGGGACATCTGGATATTTATCACATGTGTGATTCAAGGACAATAGTAAATCTCTAGACTCTCTATAAATCTAAAAAAAAGAAATAAACTTGATTTAAAATACATGTACATAATTTTCCTAGTAGTGTTCTTTAAAACCGCTTGTACCTCATTGTCTGTGAGTGCTTCTTGTTCTACTTTGGAGGCAATTGGTACAGGTTTGTCCTGCATGTATATCAGATGAGTATCATGCATCTCATCTCAAACAAGAAAGCTTCAATTCCACTTAAAATAAAATACTAGGTTATTAACATTTTGCTCTTTCAAACAACTTGTATGAATCATCTGGTAATGTTTTCATCGAGACAAATATATGTTCAAGATGCTTGTCTGAAGGACTATCCTGATCTTTAAACTACATATTTGATTCTTTGTACATTTACATGCAGGAACAAATTTGCTTTCTGTAGCAACGAATAAGATTGGTAAATATGAAATTGTTTCCTAGTATTGTTTTCAACTCATACCTCATTATAAGTGAGTGCTTCCAATTCTACAAAGACCTTTGGTAGAGGTTTGTCCTGCATGTATATCAGATGGACTATCATGCACCTAGTGTTAAAATGGAATTTTCAATTTCACTAAAACTAGACACTAGATTCCCTGCATGCGTAAGATATATCACACAACTTCTGGTAAATAAGACATTTTCAACTTCAGTAAAAGTAAAGAGTAGGTCCTAATTCCTATTTTTCATTATGCAATGGATCACACGAAAACAATATCCTTCTAGTGGAATAGGGGTATGCACATTCTCGTGATGAGAGGGGTCAATCAAGTATTCAAGCGTATGCAAATATATACTATGTTTAGTTAGGTATGGATCCCTACCTCATGGCATTCTATTTAAAAATTGGTTTATGTCAAGGCTGTGATTTGAAGCATCTATTCAATTGCTTTTTTTTTAAAAGATTGAAATGCTTCAAGCTGGACTTGTGCTTGATTTCTCCTTTTACATAAACTAAACATGATCCTGTTGATATTGCAAGGTGTTTCAAAAGACCATCATAAATATGAGAGATGATACAGATAAACTACAAAAACATAAGCATCCCAAAATATATCTTCAAAAATAAGCAAATACTGGGGTTTAACCATTGTCCATGTAGTTTGAGTATGATACAAATAGTCAAAAGATAAACAACATTGTATATGAAACTGTTTGGAGAAGTGAGGATGAAGTTGTTGGGATTTAACTAACAATTATTTACAACCATGGTATTGTTGGTTAAATCCCAACAAGTGGCACCAAAGCCTTGGTTAATTACTGCTGCTTGTGTTTTATGTGGATTGAAATGACAGATTCAATCAATCCCATGATAAAATTGACAGAAAGCAATTGACAAATTTCGAAGCCCAAGATAGAAAACATCCTTTATTGTAAGGATTTATGTGATCTAACAGAAGATGATAAAGCAAAATTAGTAGACATGTCAGATATCAGATAAGGATTGGAACAAGCAGAATAGGAAAACTGTCGATACAATTAGGCAATAGTTAAATGAAAGTGTATTTCATCATGTGTCACAAAAAAAGAATGTACAATCTTTGTGGAAAAAACTAGAGTCTGTGTAAGAGCACAACACTACTTGAAATAAGGTTTTTCTAATCAAGAAATTAGTGAACTTAGAAAAGACAACACATTGCTGGGCACTAGAATGATTTCAAGAGTATCATGAGCGAATTGGCAATAATGAAGGTGAATTTAGACAATAAGCATAAGACTTTGTTGCTTTTAGGATCTTTACCAGACAATTGGAAGACTTTAATTGTATCAATTAGCAATTCGACTTCAAATGGTAAATTGTTCAAGAATATTGTTATTGGCAGCTTATTCAATGAAAAAACAAGGAGAAAGTTAACAGGTATAGATGGTGGACAAGCTCTTGTCATAGAAAACAAGGGAAGAAGTTAAAACAAATCACAATTAAAAAGACACAATAAATCTAATGGTAGATCAAAGTTTAAAGGAAGAGCAAATTTCCATTATGACAAAGAAGGTCACAAGAAACAGAACTGCAAAATTTAACTAAGAGAGTAGAAGGAAGGAAAAAATTAGAAGAAAAAAAAAGATGATAAGAACACAACAGTTGCAGTATTAGATGATGAGGTGACTATTTTTACATATGGAAAGGAACAATGTTTACATGTTGGATATCACTAGAGTACTGAGTAGGTAGTGGATTTAGGAACTATACATCATAATACTTAAAACAAGGACCTTTCACTTCTTACAAAATAGGAAACTTTCGAACAAAAACAGTGGAAAATTATAGCCACTTAAAGATTTTCGAAATTGATGATGTTTGTCTACGGACATATGTTGGATGTACCTTAATTTTGAAAGATATTTGTCATATTCTTGATTTTCACCTAAATTTGATTTCTTATATAATTTTAAGCAAAAAGGGATACCACAACGGCCTTACTGGTGGAAAATTGAAGTTTACCGAAAGATCATTAGTTGTAGCTAAATAGAGTGCATATTGTTTCATGTACAAAATCTATGTAAAGATGTGTGAAAATAGCTTGAATACAATTCAAGAAAATTCTTCTGCAAATTTGTGACACAAGAAGCTTGGGCACCTAAGTGAGAAAGGATCACAGATTTTCAAAAAGAAGTCACTGATACATCTAACAAAAGGAGTAACTTACAGTCCATGTAAGATTTGCCCATACGAGAAACACTATAGAATTTCTTTTAAGAGAGCATTAGAAAGAAAAAATAATACACAAGATTTGGTTTACACTGTTGTTTGTGGTCCATTTGATATTGAGTCATTAAGCAGTAATAAGTATTTTGCTACTTTTATTGATGATACATCCAAGAAAGTATGGGTTATTTTCTCAATACAAAGGACCAAGTGTTCAAGTGTTTTCAAAAATTTCATGCTATGGTGCAACGAGAGGGGAAAAAAAGTTGAAATGTCTCAAAACTACTGATAAAGGAGAGTACACCTATAAGTCTTTTGAAGGCTATTGTTTAGAACACAACATAAGACATGAAAAAACTATACCTAGTACACTACAATACAATGGTGTGGTTGGAAGGATGAATCGTACCATTGTAGAAAGAGAGAGAAGTATGTTGAAGTGACAAAGCTACCTAAGACCTTCTGTGGTAAAGCTGTTCATATTGCTTGTTACTTAATTAATAGGTCTCTGTTAGTTCCATTGAATATGGATATACAAGAGTGTGTGTGGACAGGAAAAATGCATCATATTCTCATCTAAAGGTGTTTGAATGTAAGGCATTTGTACAAGTACCCAAAGAACAGAGACGAAAGTTTGATGACAAAGCAGTTTCACGTATTTTTTTGGAATATGGACATGAATAGTTTGGTTACAGATTATAGGACCAAGAAAACAAAAGAATAATCAAACACAAAGATGTAATCTTTTATGAAGATTGGATAGGTGTAGATGTAAAGAAAGCTAAGAAGTCAAAACAGGTTGATTGCGTTGTAGATCTTACACAAATCCCACCTCAAGTATAGCAAGCAACAAAAGATGAGAGAGAAGAGCATAACAAGGATTATGTGGATGGGATGCCACGTGTAGGCGACAATAATGATGAACCAAAATAGAATGTTCCTCAACAGAGAGAGCAACGTCATCAAGAGGTGATCATAGAGCCTCAAGTCAAGAGATCTGATAAAGAGTAAACCTTCATCAAGGTATCCTACATCTAAGTATATTTTACTTATAGAAGAGGGAGGACCAAAGATTTTCAAGATGTATAAATTCATAAAGACAAGAACTTGTAGTTCAAGATATACAACAAGAGATGAGTTTCTTACAAAAGAATGATACTTATGAGTTAATTAATCTTCCCAAAGACAAAAAAGCACTGAAGAACTAATGAGTGTTCAACTTGAAAAAGAATAGAAATGACAAACTTTTAAAGTACAAAGCTAGATTAGCAGTGAAAGACTTTAGTTAGAAACAAGACATTGATTTTGACGAGATCATCTCTCCAGTGGTGAAGATGACTTGTATCTGAGGAATCAAATGTCGATCTGTGTCGGCGATATTTCGCCGACACGTATCGGTTCATGAAAATAAGGAAACGAAATACAAAGGTATGTCGCAACATACCTGCTTTCGGTGGATATTTCGATGCATATCGACAGTATCGATGGGTGTCGGTGGATGTTTGGCTTTTTTACACACTACAAAGCTCGACACAGTCACACAGGCGACATACCTTCCCCACAAGCCGACACTGACGACGCACCTTCCCCACAACCCATGATCCTCAGCTTTGCCTTTAAAATGAACGGATTTCCTTCGTTACCTCATCACCTGCGCTTTCCCCTTTCCTTTGTTACATCATCAGTGTACCATCTTCCCTTGTACGCCGTCTACCCGTGCGTCGACCACTCATCTCCGCCGACAACCTATCATCTGCCATTCAGCCATCTGCACCATCCAGCCATCTCCTATCGCAAGAGTCCTCCAGTGTCGTCCGTCGTTCGCCAGTCTAGCGTCTTCCACCAGTCCACCGTCGTCGTCGTCGTCGTCCGCCAGTCCAGTGCCGTCCGTCCTTCTCCAGTTTTCACGTTCGCCGTCCGTCACCCTACGTCGTCGTTTGCTTCGATCCCCAACTAGGTTCGTCGTCCCTTCATTACCCCCTTTCCCGCAACACGCCATCAAGTAGGAAACACGACTCAGTGTATTTTGTAACCTATATTCTGTTTCAACTTATGCTATCTAATATAACTTCGAGTAGATTTTTGTAATTTGATAAATCAAATCTTATTATAAAAACAATGGGTTAACCTTTATGTTAAAAACAATAGATTATGCATTTTTTTATTAAAAAAAGATTGGACAGCATTATTATTATTTTATTTTTTTTTAACTTATGTTGTCTTAACCCTTTATGTTTTGTTTTAAAGTTTGTGTCTAATGTCTTATTTTTCTCTTTTGTAAAAGAGAATGTGGTTTATAAGATAAGGAAGTTTATAACAAAAATTTCAAAAAAAATCTCTTATCATCTAGCTTTTTTTTTTAAGTCCTTTCTTGCAAAAGTAGTTTTACTATCTTTCAAGTTTTAATAAGTTAAAAATATATATGAAGCATTAACAATAACCATCATTTTCTCCCTTTTTTATAGCCTTTGTCTTGGAGTAAATCTTTTCTTTTAATAAAGAAATTCTCATATTTATTTTGTAAGTAATTAAAAAATAAAGATTTAACCTAATAATATTTCAATTCATTACATAAATAATATATCTAACATAATGATTCTATAAAATCAGTAAATTTTTATTTATTTTTTTTAAATAAGAATATTTCATAATTTATATAAAAATCAGGAAAATTTAAAAAACATCAAGAATGATTGTAAAAATTAGGAATAATTATACTTGGTGTATTTCAATTTGTTAGATCTTAGATTTTTGCATGTAATTTCATAACTTTTTGCGTGATTTGTAATTTGGAAGACTTTTGTAATTTCATTTGTTGATTTAATTTTATTATCTTTAATTAATACTTATCCCATACTTAATATTACTACTTTAGTATTCTTGTACCACTTTTATGTTATACTACAACAACAAAATTGTATTGTTTAAAATAATTCTCATTTAAATCCTTTTTTTTAAGTTCACATGCAATCTTAGGTATAAAGTATAAACTTAGATTTTAGTTAGATCTACCATAATATTGCATAGATTTAAAGTTTTTTTCAAGTTTATTTTATTATTTTGAATCTTAATGTT
>JAMKQA010145855.1:0-11468 GCA_024699735.1 Posidonia australis | reverse complement strand
GGGGGGGGGATGGTGTTTGATTGAGGTTGGTGTGTTTGGGGCGGTAAACCCTCACCATTGGGAATGGGTATGGGTAGTTTTTCCCCCTAACCATTGTGGATGTTAACCACATCCACCCAAAATGGCCTCAAGGACTGGCCTTTTAGTGAGCTTCCTATAATACCCATGTTTATAATCTCCTTTTTTCAAGGAGAGAGGATATTTACGTACTTTGCTTTCCAAATTTCACTTCCAAGAATAACTGCGTTTAGTAACTACTTAAAAGAGAAATTTAAACTCCCCTTTTTGTCTGTCAAAACAGGGACTATAGGAGTGGAAAAAGGATTTTTTCCTCTTTAATGTAATAGATAAATGGATGTTCCCTTTTCTTTTTTATTCAAAATTGAAAGAATTTTTTTTATTCCATTACAATATGGAAGTATTGTTCGTATTTGGAAGCCTTCTAAAAAAACGTGAAACTTTGATATCTACGATTTCAAATTTATACTTTGATATTTCATTCTTGATTTACGACCATGGTTAAATGTCGATTACGTGTCGGACTTCGATAAGTTGGAAAATAGACACATGTCGGGGAAATATCGTTATGTTGGAATCATGTCGGTAGAAACACGGTAAAAAAAATTTACATTTGTTCAGAAAACTTCTATTTCGATATCGTGTCGGAGTCATGTCGGTAAATTGAAAATAAGATACGTGTCGGAGAAATTTCGGTGACACACGTAGACATTTAGTACCATGTTTACGACAACAAGCCACCTAAAAACTTGATCTCTGCATTACTGTCTCAGATAATCCTAGATTCATATGGAATCTCCATGATGCTGAGCTTTGTTTATAGGAAAGGGATTTAGATGATTCACATAAAGCAAATAAACATCAATGGTAGATGAAATAAAGAGTTCAGAGCTGCATAAGAGGTTCAGCTGGGAAAAAAAACAACAAGAAGCCATTAATTAAGAAACATCAAAAGAAGTAATCCAAAAAGAAAACAAACTCGGCAGAGAGAAAATTCTGGTCCATTTGTAAACTTGTTTGGGGGCAAGAATGGTGTTTTTATTGCTGAAATCTCTTGTGCAGTTGGAGGTGTGGTCCTGATTGGGTTGCTTTAAATATATCCAAAACATCCCATAACTTTGAAACATCAAATTTTTTGTGTGGCAAATTCTCCATGATGGCTCTTTGACTGAGTTGGCAATGGAGCATTGGATGTTGTTTGGGTAGCACGTGTTCTTTCTGCCTCCCTGTTGAGGTGGGCTGATCCGCTGATGACACCTTTTGTTTGCTTACCCTTGATTAGGCACTGTTGGAACAACATGTTGATTGTAGTCTTTGGAGAGTGAGATGCTACCATCAATGTTCAGGGTTGCGGAGTAAGCGCCTGATTAATCGAAATGGTTAAGAAGGTCTGCATAATGCGAACCTGCTTAATCGTTAATAGGATTAAGTGGTTAAACGTCCTATTTGATTGTTTGCAAATTAAGAAGTTGCATTTGGAGGTGACGCTTCTACTTCAAGAACTTGATGACTTGGAAGTTCTTGTCAAGCTCAAGGAAATAAAAATGTTATTCAAGAAGAAGAAGCACAACAGCAACAAGAAGATATAGATGAAATCTTTGTAGTTACCGATGATGACGAAACTGAAGAAGAAGGAGATGAATCAGATGATGATGATGGTGGTGATGGTGATGGAGAACAAGTGCCACAATGGACCCTGGATGAATGTGTAAACTTCGATTAAATAGTTAGCTAGTGTGTTCGTGTTATTTAGTCAAAACAAAATGTAACTTGTACTCCTTTTTGAATTAAATTAATGAAATACCTTAAGTTATGGTGGGTAGATGGGGTATCTAGCGAGGGAGACCTATGAACTGGATGGTCTACTAAGGCCATAGCTATATAGGTAATTTTTCTGAAATTTTTGATATATTTATTAAAATTTTATGCATATTTTCAGAACTTTTCTTAAAAAAATATTTTTTTTAATAAAAAAGCTGGTTGCTCAGAAATTTTTTCTGAGCAACTGCATAAATTTTCCATAATTATCGATTAATCAAAACTCTGAACATTGGCTACCATGTGTGGTTTAGGTGGTTGGGCTGGAACCACGGGTTTTCTAGTATGCAGGAATGGAGGCTCAGACTTGTTGGGTTCAAATGTTCTGATTGGCGATTTAAGGGTCTTGTAATTGTAATCTGAACTTCTAGTCTCATTGAAACTGGTATCATGGGATTGTTGAAGGTATTGATGGGATAATGGGTCTCTTCCCACTGGTGGTTTGACTTTTTTATATGGCTTTCTCTATTTTTGTTCTTGTGAAACCTTGACATTATTCTTTTTGCTTGCTTTTCTTTCTGGCAAGGCTCATGTGTGCACCTTTTGCTTGTTGCACGAGCTCTTCAATGAAAATCTTCTCATTAACAGCTAAAAAAGGATTATTGAAGGTATTGAGGGGTTATGGGTCTCTTGCCACTGGTTGCTTAACTTTTTTTGTTGCTTTCTCTGCTGTCTTTTGGTTTGCTTCCTGGTTTCATTCTTGTGAAACCTTGTTGCCTTTCTTTTTGCTTTTGGGGAAGGCATGTGTAAAACTTCTGTATGTAGCACGAACTTTTCAAATTTTTTGTATAATTGGCTGCTAAAAAAAACTAGTGTTTTATTCTACATTAAGTGTTTTTTGGTATTAGCATTAAATCTATACCTTGCTTGCGTTCAAATATTATGTTTGCCATGCTTACTATTGATTATTACCATAAAAGTGACATTTTTGCATCAATCTATCAGCGGCTTTGAAGTTCTTTTGTTTCTATTCATAACTCATTTCTCATTTAAATTCATCATAATTTTGTATATTGATTTCTTGTTTAATATTCTTAAAACAAGGTCTGACATGTCCTGCATCACATTTTACCTCCATTGTCACTTTCATTTTTCACTTTACTTGCAATAGATTTTGTTGAAATATGGAAATTCAATTTATAACCAGTTGACTATGAGTGACGGGTTCTATTTATATATAACCACAAGTTTAATTCTCACTTTTTTTAAATCTAGACTATTCTAACATTTACCTTTACTTGTGGCCTCTTCTAGGTCCAACGAGTCTCTTTTGGTTATAGGTGGATGTGTATAAATTTAGACTCATTTGGATTTCTTTTTGGCTTAGATGTCATGTTGAAATATGAACATTCAGGTTATGAGTGGAGGAGTCCAGTAATACATAATTACAAGTCCAATCCTCATTTTTTCTAATGTAGATGGTTTTTGCCTATTTGAAATTGAATATTTTGTATAAAGTATATATGTGTATAACTGTCATTTTAATAGCAATGATGCTACTTTTTTTTATAGGTTTTCCTGTGGTGGTTCAGGTTGAAAGCCTTCTCTGTTTTGCAATCCTTTGTTCTACCACAGCTCCCGCAGACATGAATACTAACAAGGCTCTGGAATTCCTTGTTGGATTCCCTTCACTTCTTGTTCCACTTTCTAATAAAAGAAAGGTGCTATCTTTTGCTATTGTCTACTGTTGAACTTCCTTTTGGTCTTTTTTCTTTCCAATATTTTACATGAAGATGTTTCCTGTTTTATCTGTTTGTTTTTCTGCTTACCATGCATTGGAATTCCATTTAGGATATACGAACAGCTGCTATGAACTGTATTGCGGCATTGTACAATCTTTGGACTCATTTTGATGGTTCGAGAGTGAAAAATGGTAGTTTTTTCTAATGTAACATATACAAGTATTTTTTATGTACTGTGAGAAGCTGTCCTTTTCTAACATTTTGAAAATGCAGGGAATGATGCACTGTTGATTCGGTATGTGTCTGCCCCTATATTTGGGAAGTTGTTGGCCTTGATTAATGAACAGAAGAAGCTTATTCTGTCAGACATGAACTTTCTTCCATCACTATTGACATCAATGCTTGGCCATGGTTCTGATAACCTTGTAGTGCCCCAAAATATTGAGAAGAGGTAGCATTTGCAACCTATAATATTTATGTAATATGATCCTACACCTCTATTAATTTTAGTTAATTGTTTAGTTTGCTGTAATTTTCTTGATTTTTAGATGGCTAATCAAGGGTTGGGCTGACACTTTGATCAATTAGTTTTCTTTTTTCTTGCTAGATTTTTAGTTTTTGTAGATTCCATCCTTTCCTTTTTATTTTTTTTTCCAATAGTTTGTTTTATGATGATCTTATAGCGTACTCTGGACAGAGTATTATTAGCCTTTTCTATTCTTCTACTTCACCCTGTCAACATGAATTTTGGAATTCTAACTGGAAATTTTATTCAGGTTTGATCAACAAGCAAAAGATACTATTCTACTGTTTATTTTGAATTTGGCACTCAAATTGTCGTCATATGCGAAGGTATGTATGCAGCCAACAACTTGTCAAAGTTAAAACTTTTCCTTGGATAACTAGGTGCATTCCCTAGGGTTTGAACCCAATATTTTTTTCAGTGGGGGCCTTCAAATTGGGGAATTTTACTGCTGAGTTTCCAAAGGAGGTCTTTTGTCGTATTACTACACACACACACAAAGAAACTTGCTACTTGAATTTGCATGGTTCTGTTATGAGCCATTTTAACACTCCTAGTGACCATAATGACATTTCTAACAATATCTGTTTAGGACCACTACTAGAACAAGTTTATAGTTTCCTTTGAATTTGTTATGGTGCTGTGGTCATTTGAACCACCATATAGCTTGAGGACATTAAAGACATTTCCAACAATATCTGTTTAGGACCACTACTAGAACAAGCTTATAGTTTCCTTTGAATTTGTTATGGTGCTGTAGTCATTTGAACCACCATATAGCTTGAGGAATCGAATTCTACATCTGCAATTCCCCAAGTTGAGGGCACTTTGCGCCCTAGTTCGCTCATATGTCCAGATTAGAAACTATTTCAAGTTGACAGCCAGAGATTTTTTTCTTTACCTTTTTTGAACTAAATGGTGGGATGTAGCTCATGTTTAGAACAACATCAATTGTGAAGAAAAAGGTTAGACCAGAGAATTCAACCACAGAAGAAAAATAAAGCAGAAAACAAACCCACAATCATAGCTCCCAAAAACTAAAAGAAAAATTGAGACAAAGCAGCAACCATTTCCCAGTCAAGTGCACCTGCAGATCCAGGTCACTTATGTTATCATACAGTGTTTCATCTCTATCAACATCTTGTATGTATATTTCAAGCCAATATAATGTAATTTTTATCATTCATACAAGAGAGTGTTCATGTGCTCTTTGTAATAAAAAAATTGTCATCTTTGCAGTTAATGGTGTTATCATTGTTTGAGGGTATCGGTAACTGTATTCTTCAAGTGGATGAAGTGAAGTTATTTCTGTCTGAACTCATGGAGAGACAAAGTCATCATCATTGTGGGTTTACTCAGAAATCACTCAATAAATTGTCAGAAACTGAAATTGAAATCTTATGTACTCTCTTGAAGGTAAATTGACCAGTTATTCTTTGGGTTATTTTGTGGTCTTGTTGGATTCTTTAATACTGTTAAACATAAGATGCTAGAAATTTAAACATTTTGTTGTTTATTTAGACATCTGTAGTGGTGAAGACTTCTGCTAATATTGGCTCAAGTGGATTTGATTATCTAATCAGAGCAATCAAAGTTAGTTGTGCTCTTCTCTCTTCCTGTTCTTCTTATACTACTGTATTATTATAATTTTATTCTAGATCCTTTCTCATCAATTACTTGTTGGTAATTCAAAACATGATTTCAGGTGGATGGTTCATCATTGGAGGATCCGGCTGTTGTCAAACCATGTGTCACTGCACTGCAGAGTGTGAGAAGCACCTGGTACAATAGTCTGGAGAGTGAGAAACAGGTTGGTTCGGTAATGTTATACCTGCTAAGTATCACGTGTTACCAATGTCAAGATGATCAATAATCACCTTGTAATTGGATTCGTAGCTTCGTACTTCATCTTTATGAAGAAGCTGCATTTGATATTATCATATTAGAAAGCTTTTCAATAATTTTTTATCACTGTTTATGCATTTATTTAACTATACAGTGTCTTTGTATGTTGTTGTTATTTTGCTCATTCTTTTACTACTATTTGTTTATCCATCGTATCTCCACGAACATAAAGTCCTTTCATATTATGTTTATACCTAACAACAACAAAAATTATATGCTGTCCATAGTGCTTTTTTTCATAAGGTTGTATCTCACGATCTTCCCTCTTTCTCAAAATTTATATGTTTCTTCTTTTTCAATGAATTTCTTCGTATTGTTGTTCTCATTCTTGCTTATAATACAAATTCTATCTAACCAATGTTTAAAAAGCGGAAAACGACCTCTATATGGATTGGGTTT
Organism: Posidonia australis; assembly: GCA_024699735.1. NCBI lineage: Eukaryota > Viridiplantae > Streptophyta > Magnoliopsida > Alismatales > Posidoniaceae > Posidonia > Posidonia australis. Next base: position 5,123 of record JAMKQA010145855.1, on the reverse strand, counting down.
TTAAACGTTTTTTGGAAAAATAGGGATTTAAACGGACATCTAATGAAAAAATGGTTGAAACTAATTAAAAAGAAAATGAATGACATGCATGCAACCAACAACATTCATCAACATTCGTTAGAAAACCTCAATAAATAAAATTATCACTCAATCACAAGTAATTTAATTCAAAATACATAACATGGACACGTGTAATTACGATTCAATTGCGAGTATATAATTACCATTCAACCATGAGTTAGTTAATTTATCAAATTATTAAATAAGTAACAAACATAAGTAAAGACACAAATACCTAAATTATCAAATTATGTCATTGATAACAAGTCAACAGCATATTATCAAAAAACGACTATTTTTTTAAGAAAAAAGGGGTAAAAATGGTCGTTTAAATAGATCATACTCGTTTAAATGGCCATTTAAAGTCAATCCATTTAAAGGCTGTATAACTGCAAAACAAAATAGTGCCATGTAAAAAATGTTTAAACAACATCTAAATGGCCGCTTTTTCCATTTTTCATAACAATGTATCTAACTGCCATCTCCTTTCAAGCTGTTTTATAAAATGGTCAGCATAGGTATTTTGGCATTTAGCTGTTGCTTTCCCTTGTACTTTAGTATGAGCTTTCAGTCCACTGCCTTCGAATCCTTGAATTCCACTTGGCAATTATTTGGGTGGTTAAAAGCCTGTTTTAAGGTTAAAAACTCCATATGTTTATTCCATGTAGTATGACCACTCTTGTTTATTCCATATCTACTCCAAATATGGAATATTTATTCCATATTCATATTTGTTTTTGAGAGGATATAGATAATGAATTAATGATATTATGTTTCAAATCTTCTATAATATACGATCTGTATCAGCTATTTGTATTGTATCGTATTACACAGATTTATTTTGTGATTTGAGTAATTATACATATTTTTAATGACAATAGTCATAATCTATTGATTTTTATTTGATTAGTTATGTAAAGTATATTCACTTGTATATGTTTCAAGTTTTAGGCATAAAAAATTCTTGATATTCTACTATATCTGTTTTTTATCCATATCAAGGAATTATGAAGTAGTCACGATGACACCTCCCTGGAATGCTCCATGCAAGAGGCAAGGCAATAGCCCAATTGAAGTGAAGCAAAAAATTATATATGAGCGTAAAAAGAATATATAAATAACATGAAAATAAGGCTCCAAGCATTCAACTAAATAGTATTGTAATCAATACTAAATAAACTAGAAATCATATACGAAGTACAATATAAATTTCTACATACTTCCAATATGGATGCCTTCCTCTAACAATTCTACACAAAATTGAATAAGTTTTCAACAAAACGAAGAGGATTTTAATGGTATGTATAGTTTCTTTTGTGTGTGTGTGAATAAGAAAAACATGAAGAGAACTGAAAAAAGGAGAATTTGTTTGTGTATGTATGAATAAGAAAGGAAGAATTTGATTCTGTGTGAAGAGAACTAAAAAGAAGAGGAGAGGAAGAAATTAGAACACAAAGGAAGACAAGAAGAAGAGAAAGACAGTAGGAAGAGAAGAAGATGAGGTCGTAAGGAAAGAGAAGAAGAAGAGAGGAGTAAATGACCAAATAGAACAGAAGAACAAAGAGGGAAGCCACATTTCAATATGGTGAAAAAGGTGTCCAAAGCGATGAGGTGAGTCAAGGTGACACCTGATCCACTTCCTTGGCCCCCCACCACACACACACCCCCAACCCCCCTTCCCCTTCCCCTTCCCCGGGCCCGGTCAAATATACATACCGTATCTATTTTTTTAAGGATATGGATATATTCTTTTCATATCCGGATGATATCCATATCCGTATTTGCACTCCTACTCTTGGTATAAATTGATGCTTTTAATAATTAATGATAGACGAAGGACCTTTAAGACAGGGCAAATCTTCCCTAGAGTCTATACTATGGGCCTTCATATTGCACCAACCTTTTCAGTTAATGACAAATCGATTTGTATGATTTTTTTGCTGCTCATGTGTGAGTTACCTCTGTATCAGAAAGGTAGAATGGCCATGACTTGACTTTTTAACAAATTTCTAATAGTTTGTTCCTTTTTTATTTGAAAAAAAACGTAGGATGAAACCAATATTAGTGGTTTCTTCCTTATCGCATAATTTAATTTAAGAAAGTCGTTCTGCCTTATTGTGGTTGATTTTGTTATCTGTGTGGCAGTTCAATGGTTCATGTTAGGGTTCATGAACACTGTATGCATCATTATTGGAAGTGTCAACGGAGCATATTTGTTTTGGGATTGATTGCATAATTATATACTGGTTTTGCAGGCACATTCTTTCGTCTTCTAAAACAGAATGCATTTTCATGTACAGGATGAATTTTTTGGCAATCTTGTCGTTCTGTTCCGAAATGATAATGGCAGCATACAAAGTGCAACCAAACAAGCTCTACTGCAAATAAATGTTTGTCCCTCGTTCAATCCTCTTTGTATATTTTTTTCCTTTTTATATTCTCATTTGTATATATAATATTATTTAGTATGCTACTTAAAGGTTTTATAGAGATCCTTAGTTTTACTATGAATTGTCCCTTCCCTCTATGAGTGGTAGTTAGATTGAAGACATTTTGTGGAAGTGGTACTAAAAGTCTTTTACCTGTGTGCTTAACCTATTAACAAAACTATAGAATTGCTTAAGAAAGGGATGCCTTGTTGGAAGGGCTATGAACGCACGCAAGAAGCATTACACACCGAAAACACATGGATTTATGTGATTTGGTCCTAGCCTACTCCAACAAAAAGGCGGAACACTTTTTTGTCATTTCTCTAGTTTCACATCTTGGACAATCTCTTCACTCTCAACAAGAAATCTCTCATTTTCTCTTTATATTATTCTAATTCACAAATGAACATGTAACAACCTCCTGCTAGACTTGCATTCCCATACAACATAAAAATTACAGAAATGCAATAATGGTCCATATGTTTATGTATCTTTGCACAAGCAATGCTTTGAGGCATTGACCACTTTCCTGAGTAGGTTTTCCACTTCCCTGACCAAGTAAAGACAAGGGGACTTCAATGTACAGTCCTTGATGTATTAGTTGTGTCATCCAAAGAACCAGAATGCAAGACATCAAACCTATATTTGGAACTGAGACAAAAAAAATGGTTACTTAAAGTTTTCCTTGATTGCAATGGTACCATGAAGTAGTTTACCATGCCAAAAGATATTGTAACCTTCTCATTTCAATGTTGCATTTAATTAATGGTTATACATACAGTTTATAAGCAGTTTTTGTCTTCATCCATTCTGATAATACTCATTCAAAAAACATTTATAGTTACTTATACACTCATATGGTTCTTTATATCTAGTGGACAGCTGGAGCCATAAATAAATTAAATTAAAAATAAAATTTCAGATTTTCCCCTACATATTATAGTATTTGTGGAAGATACACATGGATTACATATATATAGGTGAGTATTAGTTACCCTAACAATAATGGATATCTGTTTACTTACAAGTGTATATTAATCATGTCCAGTTTGGTATAATGAGTCCTAAATACTCAAACATTCAAGCCTTTGGTGAATATATCTGTAAGCTGTTCCGAAGACTTAGTGTAGGGTATAGAGATCACTTCCTTCATCACCATGTCACGAACAAAGTGGCAATCTCTTTCATTATGTTTAGTTCGTTCATGAAAAATAGAATTGTTGACTACGAATACCGCAACTAAGTTATTGCAATTCATGGCCATTGAAGTCTGAATGACGAAACTAAGCTCGGTCGAATGAGATTTCACAAGCAGTTTAAGTTATAGAGCGATACTTTGCCGCAATACTAAATCTAGATACCACATTCTACTTTTTGCTACATCATGTAATCAGGTTGCTCCGAACACATGTGCAAAAATCTGAGGTGGATTTCTTGTCACTTGCATAGTCTCAAGCTGTAAATGACCATGTCTCCTGTAAATCTGGTCTTTACCTAGAGCACACTTAACATAGGTGAGTAATCGAAGTACTGCTTGTCAATGGATTATTTTGGGCTCATGCCTAAACTAACTGAGAAGGTTGACAATGTAAACTTTTTCTTGCCTCGTGATTGTCAAATAAATCAGCTTCTCAATTAGATATCTGTACTATTTAGGGTCTTCCAAATAAATTAGCTTCTCAATTAGTTGTGTACTGTTGTCCTTCAAAAGCTCTGTGGAACTATCCTAAAAGGATGCACTAGGCCTTATGGGTGTGCTCTTAGATTTACTACCTAAGAGACCTGTCTCTTGCAACAAATCAAGTAATGTTTCCTCTACGACAAAACACATCTTCCTTTTGGAATAAACAAACTTAATGCCTAAGAAATAGTTAGGCTTACCTTTATCCTTGGTGATAAAATATCTCCTCAGGTACTCCTTGGTGTTAGAAATGGCTACAACATTGTTTCCTCTCAACAATACGTCATCAACATAAATCACAAGCATGGAACTAAATGTCGGACAGTGTCGGCGAAATTTCGCCGACACGTGTCGGAAACTGTAGGTAGGGAAACGATAGTGCAGTGTATGTCGCGACTTACCTGATGTCGGTCGACATGTCGGTGGGTGCCGGTGGACTTCGGTGGATGTCGGTGATTTTTTACTCATGTCGGTGATTTCGGTGGACAAGTTGCCCCGAGCCCTTCGTCCCCAGCCTTCATCCCCAGCGCTAACGTCCCCAGCCCGTCGTCTGCAAGTTGCCCCGAGCCCTTCCTCCCCCAGCCTTCGTCCCCAGCGCTGACGTCCCCAGCCCGTCGTCCGCAAGTTGCCCTGAGCCCTTCCTCCCCCAGCCTTCGTCCCCAGCGCCGACGTCCCCAGCCTTCGTCCCCAGCGTCGACGTCCCCAGCCCTTCCTCCCCAGCCCGTCGTCCGCAAGTTGCCCCGAGCCCTTCCTCCCCCAACCTTCGTCCCCAACGCCGACGTCCCCAGCCCGACGTCGATCTCTGCACCTCGCCGAGTCCGTAAGTCGTCGTCGACGTCGATCTCTGCATCTCCTCGCGCAACAGGTTTTTTTTTTTTTTTGCGTAAATGACTTTATGCCCTCTTCAACTTTATTATGTCCTCTCCCGTACACTTTTTTTGCGTAAAACGAGT
>JAMKQA010145854.1:0-13490 GCA_024699735.1 Posidonia australis | reverse complement strand
TTGCTTATGTATGACTAATGTGCCTTAGATAAATGATTTTTATATTCAGTACTTGAGTATATCAGATTTTCTTAAGTGATTATTTTATCAAATAATCAATAGTCATTTGTTATCATCAAAATGTATTAAGGATTTTTCCAACACATTATTGATAAAGTAATAAAAAATTTTAACACATGGAAATAGTATTACTTACAATTCCGAAAAACTCTCTCTGAAACCTATGACCTGATTTGTGAACTCCTCGACATCTTCAATAGGCTAGTTGTATTCCATTAACAATTTGCACATGCATTCAAAAGAATACCACATGCAATCGTAGTATAGCATAGTTAAAACAGAAGTTGTAAAATTATGAAATTATTTATGGAAAACACAGAAAAACTAAATAAGGCATGGAAAACAAAAAAAAAGCTAAACAAGGCAAATAACACAAATTAAAAGTAAATTTTAAGCCCTTAGAGACAATCACTTACGATTCAACACAAGGCATGAATAAATGTAAAGGTTAAGGAATCCAGGAAAATATATTAACTACCTCCTTAACAACCATCACAAAATTATCGACAAAGTTGTCCAAATTATCACAAAGCTATCCAAATAGGCATATCTAAACTAGTCCACATGTGACAGCTATGCTATCACGCACAAGATCACACAAGTTTCCCAATTCAACATCGTCGATCCCTGCATTATAATCTTCACTTGTTTCATTATTTATCTCGATCATTGTGGCATCATCAGCGAGTTCGTTGTCCATTGTGGAATCGAATATTTCATTATTGATTTTTTGGTCAATAATGAAGTTGTGTATTGCCGTCGCAATAACAACAAACTTAACTTGCTTTGAGTACGTATATGGAGTCATTCTGTTAATGATGTTCCATCGTTTCTTCAAAACTCCAAATGCGCATTCAACGACATTCCTAAGTGATGAATGCATCATGTTAAACATCTCCTCCTTCCCTCGGAGTTGGCCACTATTGAATGAGGATTGATGGTATCTTGTATTTCAATAAGAAGCCATGAAATTCCTCCTATTTGGATAACCACAATCCACAAAGTAGTACTTTCTTGAAATGATAAAATAGGTAGTACATAAGTAATTGTGACGTTCCTCATGAACAACAACAAAAAAAAAAGTTACTAACTAGTTGGAGATGAAGGGAAGTTATGAGCTTGATTTGAAAGAGCTTGGTTCAAAACTTAACAATCATGTGTTGTCCCTTCTCAACTAATAGATATAAATGTGAACTGCATATTAAAGTCACACACACCAAGCACATTGCGTGAACAATTCTTAAGGTCCCTCCCTGATCTGTATGCCACTTGCTCATCCTTAGGAATGATTGTGTGTATATTTGTGCCATCTAATGCCCCTACACAATCCTTAATGTGCAAGTTCCGTATGAAGTTAGGGGTCTCTTGTAGGCTTTCTTCATGTCAAATAATTTCGAGAGCCCACATACATATTGCATTAACGGTAGTATTTAAGTAGCAACTAATGGTCTCTCCTAAATGATGCAAGTTATGTTGGACAATATGGTTCTAATGTCTATGAGCTAATGTCTACAAGAAAATCGCCGTTTGTTCCTGTAGACACCTCAATTTTGTAGTCACTTGACAGTAAGTTCCTCTAGAAGATGCTCTAGTTGCAACCACCACCCCTAAATCCTAACTCCATCAAAACCCTAAACCCTCAAGCCCACTCAAGCCCACTAGACCCACTTAAGCCCAAGCAAGCCCACTAGGCCCACACAAGTCCACTCTAACTTAATCCAAGCAAAAACCACTAATTAAAATCAAAATTAAACAAAATCCACTAAAATCCACTTAAAACCCTAATTAATCAAGTAAAACCCTAATTAAAACCAAAATTAAACAAAATCCACTTAAATCCATTTAAAATCCTAATTAATTAAGTAAAACCCTAATTAAAAACCAAATTAAACAAAATCCACTTAAAATCCAAATTAATCAAGTGAAAACCGTAATTAAAGTCAAAATCAAATGAAATCCATTTTAAACCACTTTAATCCATTTAATTTCAAGGAAAACCTAAATTAAATCCAAAAAATCCTAAGTTAAACCCAAAACTTAAATCAAAATCTAGAAAACCTAAGTTAAAACCCAAAATTCCAATTAAAACCCAAAAAACCCTAATTAAACTAAAAAACCCTTAATTAAAATCTAAGAAAACCCTAATTTAAACTAAAAACTCTAATTACAATCCAAAAGCCTAAGAAACCCCTAAAATAATTAAAATCCTGAAAATCCCAACCTTAAACCAACAAATTAAATCACAAAAAATACCCCAAATTAATTAAATCACAAAAAACCCTGAATTAATTAAATCATAAAAACATAAAATGATTAAAATCCTAAAAACCCTAAATCATTTAATTAATCTCAAAAGACCCTAACTTAAAATCATGTAATTAAACTCAAACCCTTAAAAACCCTAATTTAAAAACAATTAAACTTCAAAATCACAAAATCAAAATTTAATTAAAATCACAAAAACAAATAATTAAAATCACCAAAACAAAATCAAAAACATCAAACAAAATCAAAAACTTAAAACAAAACCAAAATACTAAACGAAACCCTAAGAACCTAAAACCAAAAACAAAACAAAAACAAAACCAAAAGGGCCAAAGTATCTGTTAAGTCCAAACCACATTTTGATTGAAAACTTAGGAAATGAAAAAATAAAGGAATAGTGCCTTCTTCTTCCTCAACGACACCCGCTCTCCCCATCTCCCTCATTCCCACGTTTGCCCAACTGCCTGCACCCACGATCTCCCTTGTGCATTCCACCTCCCTTTTAACCTTGAAGAAACCACCAGAGAGGCAACCAAACGGAATGGGAGAGGACAGAGAGAAGTGAGATCGCTAGAGAGAGGAGGGAACTTGTGAAGCTACCCCTACGAGAGCACTCAGACCAGCCAACCAATTTCACACCATCAGAGCCCTTCTCCAAGCCCGTTTGCAACCCCGGAGACCTTCTGGATCGCAACCAGAGCATCTCGCTGGAGCACCGTTGCCACCGCCGGAGGACAGCCAGACCGCCACCCAAGTACTCCTTCCTCTTCTCTTTTAATTTCAAAAAAATTTCCTGTAGGTACATAGAGTCCACTTAGGCATTTGGTCGCGTCTCGCTGGAGATATGCCTCCTTGAAGAAACCACCAAAGAGGCAACTAAACGGAATGGGAGAGGATAGAGAGAAGTGAGATCGCCGGAGAGAGAGGAGGGAACTTGTGAAGCTACCCCCGCGAGAGCACTCAGACCAGCCAACCAATTTCCCACCTTCAGAGCCCTTCTCCAAGCCCGTTTGCAACCCTGGAGACCTTCTGGAATGCAACCAGAGCATCTCGCTGGAGCGCCGTTGCCACCGTCGGAGGATAGCCAGACCGCCACCCAAGTACTCCTTCTTCTTCTCTTTTAATTTCAAAAAGTTTTCCAGTAGGTACATAGAGTCCACTTAGGCATCTGGTCGCATCTCGCCGGAGATATGCCTCCTGTGGCTCATCTCTCTCTTCTCCGGTGGTGGGTTCACCACCACCGGCGAGGCCTTAGGCCTCCTCGCTTAGGTGAGGCCCCACGGGCCTTCCCCTTCTCTTCCTCTTCCTCCTCTCTGTGCCACGTCGCTCAGGGGAGATTTATTTGGCCTCCCGTGGCCAGGAGAAGCACACCGCCGGCACCTCCGCAACCTCCAACCGCCGTTCCTCCGCCGCGCAGCCGTTGGAAGCCTCGAGAGGTCCCTGCTGCTCGTGACCACGCTTAGGAGCTCCGCCGCATCACCACTAACGTCCCCAAGTTGGCCCGACGTCGTTCCAGCCACCAGACGACCGCCGCCGTCGCCACTGCACCCATCACCAGAGCCGGAGAAGGGCGGAGCGACCCACGCCATTCTAACTTCATCTGCGACTTCCCACAGCCCCGCCGTGCCTCCCTGAAGATCCTCCGGTGCCCGCCGCGTCAGGCCAGCCTCCACACCGCCTCCAGAAGCCTCCGCAGTCGTCTTCGCCGACGTCAACTACCGCTCGCCGAAGCCCGAGGTGGGGGAGCCCTCTCAGGCCTCCCCAGTCCAGCCCACTGTCCTGGAGGTGCTCCCCGTGAAGTCCCCTAGCTTTCCCAACCACCACCACCACCTTCCCGCCGCTGCGCCGCCGTTGGGAGCTCACTGGAGTTCTCGTCGGCAATCTGCCGGCGATCTTCGAAACAAATAGATTTAGGAATTTTTCTTTTAAGTTTTAATAATTACATTTAAGCCCTAATTATCGTTACATTTAAGTCCTTGGAATTTCTTTTAGGTCCTTTTTCCTTGCATCCAGGTCCTTTTTCCATACATCTAGGTCCTTTCTTACATCCAAGTCCTTTTTTATTACTTTTAGGTCCTTTTTTATTACACTAAGGTCTTGTAGTTTTGTGTTTAAGCCCCTGAAGATTTAAATAAGTTTCATTCTTTCATTATTTTTGTAGATATTGCATGTTTTGTCCTGTTTAAGTTTTAATTTCATTTTTAATCCTATGTATGTTTGTTTCTTCATAGTTGCACCCTTATATTTATGTTTTCTTTGCAAATGAGCCATGAACATTTATTTTGCGACCCCTGAGTTTTTCTTATTTTAAAATTGTATTATGAATATTGCACATTTTGTCTTAATTAACTTTTAATTGCATTTTCAGTCCTATTTATACATGTTTTATCACACTTAAATCCCTGAGATCATGTTTTCTTTGCATTTAAGTCTTGAGATTTTGCATTTTGCCCTAGAGTTTTTTTTTTGAAAAGAGTTTCCCTGATACAATTTGCATTTTAGACCATAAAGTTATCATAATTACACTGATCATGTGAAAATCATAAGCTTTATCACATTTTTTGTCCTGAAATTTTGCAAATCAGTCCCTAAATTCAACTATAATGTTTTTAGACAAGAAAATTTACATCTAGGTTCCTGACACTTTCTTAAATCATTAATGATAGTTTTTATTGCATTTTAAATCACCTTTTAATTTGTTTCACATTTATTGATCATTTGTGCTTGTAAATCCCCACTTGAGTAAGTTTTCATCAAAAACCATGTTTGAAATATAAATGAACATCCAACTTCACATTTTTTTTGTCAGATTCGCACCCTATGTGGGAATTTTGCACAGTAGACTGTAGGTTTTCAAGAAATTACCAAAAGTATAATTTTCACGCATGTCACATCACATAGCCACATTTTCTTTAAATTTTACATCCTAACAAAAGATAAGACTTTTTAAATTTTCCTTTCTGTGAATTTTGCAAAATAGACCCTGAGTTTTCAGAGAATTATCTAAGTACCATTCTCACATCCCATTCTCACATTTTCCTTTGATCCAGCATCTGCACACTAGGGCAGAAGTTTCTGAATGTATTTTAATCTAGATTTTTATCCTTTCTTGTGAATTTTGCATTTTGGTCCCTATACTTGTCATTTATTGTTTTTACATTATTTTATTGTTTCAAGACCTTTTCTTTTGCATGTTTTCTTTTTCTTGACATTTTTCATGCATTTTGGCGTACCTTAGACCATGCATTATCCCCATGCATGCATTTATCACATTTGACCACTAAAATGTCCAAATTGCCCTTGAGTCATCAATTCATGCACATATGTGTCAGTTATTGCATCAAGTCATGCATAAGCTCTGTCCAAGGCATTCCTTAGCATCATTTACCCATTTAGGTACATTTCCATGCATTTTACATAGTTTTGTTGTATTTGCACATTAGTCCATTCTTTTTGAATAAGTTTGCATTTCATACATTCTTCTGTGGATTTATCTTCCATCTGTCTTCGGATTCCTTCATCTGATATTTGATTTGATTATCTTTATTCCATGTTTTCGGATTTTTTTGATTTGATTTGGATTTCATCGCCTGAGGGCGTATATTAATAGGCCTTAAGGCCGACATTGGCCCCACCACGGATTATTTTCCTTTTTGATTTTCACGACCTTTTCCATGATTCTGATGACTCGGGTTGACCCCACCTTCCATCCTTTTGACCTCAATATAGTTTTCTGGACTTTTCTTTACAAAAACATCGTCATTTTATGTGAATTTCTTCACATGTCACAGTTTTCCTGTTTTATGTGGACTTCTTTGCAGTTTTTCCACCTTAATTTCTACGATGCCTTTTTTGATTCTAACGACTTAAGTAAGTTGCATTTTTGACATTCTTGAGACCTATATGATTTTTCAAGGCCTTCTCCTCAAAAATCTCGTCATTTCATGTGATTTTCTTTGTTGTGTCATACTTTGCGATTTCATCATTTCACGAAGATTTCTTTGCAGTTTTCGCGTACCCTTTTATACATCCATCCAGTCTTGTCTTGGCACTCATGTTAGTATGATTAGAACACAATCTAGGCATAGCAAACATTCATTCAGCGTCTAGCAAGCGAATCAGACTAGAAAGACCGAGTCTCTCGGGCGTACAGGGGTGCCTAACACCTTCCCCGTGCATAATAGGAATCCTTACCCATCCTCTGGTTAGTAGACATCTGGCCTTCATGTTTACATCTCACTCATTCACTTTTTGTGATTGGTTTGTGGTTTTCCTCGTCTTTCCCTTAAAAGACTAGGTGGTGACTCCTTTTCATTTCTTTCCATTCTCATCCTATCTCGTGCCTTCGCCATCTTGGCATGGCTGTGGCCTCCTCCCTCTGGCACAACTCCGTGCCGGACCCCCAGGTCGAGCACGGTCATAGTTCCTATACAGACACATATCTAGTGTCTCTAAGAAGACAACACTCTCTAAACATGGTGTTCAAATTAAGAAAAGTAGGAGGCATAAGCCAGCAAGAGTCGAAGCAAACTCTACAATGGCCATGTTGCAAGTTGTCTACTATTTTCCTCCCAGTGAATCCTACATTATGGACAACATTTCTGTAATGCCCCTAGTGTCACACCTTATCCTAACCACTTTTTTTTATATCACATGTTATTGCAAAAACTAAATCTAAATGCATTACCAATAATAAACAGCACAATCAATAGAAATAAATCTAAACAGCTTACTTACCTAGAATCTTTAATTTGTGGTTGAGTGACTCTTCTTTATGTACACTAGTAAATGTCCTACTCCTACAACTATACCTGTGAAACAACAAAATCAAAACAAACTACACATGAGTGACGACAAAAAAGGTCACCTAGCACACTCCCACCTCAAACAAAACCAGGACAAATGAAATAAAAGGCCAAACTCAAAAACCACACCAAGAACAATAAAACCTCATCTATCCTACACCCAAAGTAGGAATCCGAAAACACAAAATCACCACGCAAAAAACCAAACTACCAGAAACACAGTGCACCCACTCATTGTGATGTGCACCAAGGAAAAATCTCTAAAAACCAAAAAGTAACCTAGATCTCTCATAGCTTGAGATCTGCCACCATAACATGCCTCAAAAACCAACATCTTGAACCATAAAACCACAACGAGGCAAATTACCGATGCCTCATAGGCATGAATCCTTTTAAAACATGCTTTTCAAAACTATTATTCTCTTTTCTTTTCAAAACATGTGTATCTTTAAAAAACTCGTTCTGCACTCTTAGAATGACTACACTACGATATACCAAGTCCAAAACTAGCACCAAAACCATGTCTCAAAAGCTAGCAGAAAACCATGTTTCAAAACCAAGGTCTCCTCTAGACTAGAGCCTGAAAATCTAAATCAGAGCTCAAAAACCACAACTCACGCATCCAATGCGAAAACCTATTGTGTCACTCTGGTCACAAGCGACCGACCAACTACAAGAAGCCATACAGGGACTCTAACCCCGAAATGCACTACACTATTGTAGTAGGATCACCCCTAGCAGGAGTCCTCTGCCCTAGGTTCTTACTTATAGAATCCTCAAAGGTTCACCCTAGAAAAAACACAGGGTACGTCCTCTCGACATTATAGTAATCGAACCACCCAATGACTCAAACACCTGACTTTGCCAACACTACGCCTAGGCTACCCAAGGACTCTAACCCCAAACCCTGCCAACGTCGCTAGCCTTGGGAACTCTAACTTCGGACTCTTCTGACAGTCCAAGTCTTGGGGACTTTAACCCCTAACTCTGTCGAGAACAACTCGACAACCACGAGCTCGAGCTTACACTAGACGCTCTAGAGGTATCAATCATCCCTGGTTCATGAGTACGATCCTTCAACTCTTGTGGCTTCTACTAAAATCATGGAAAATACGAGAACCTCATCCAAGGTACCTGATTCTCGACCATCTAGGAATATAAGTCGTCCCTATTCTGTCAGCTAGAAGCTTTGGTCTCTTGGTCCGTCAAAACCTCAAAAATAATTTTCCAAAACCTTTGTAAATCATGCGTATCTTTTCCAAATTTTTTTGAAAACTATTTCGAAAATCATTCCAAAAGCACTACAAACACTTCACTGAAAGCCACTACCAAAAGCCTCAAAACTTTGTATCTCTTTTCCAAATCTATTAAAAAACCAATTTTCAAATCATTTGATATTTTTCTCAAATCATTTGAAAACCCTTTAAATTCACAAACCAAAAACCAGCTCAAAACACGGTCGAGACAGCCACTTTGTTAGGCCAAAACCGTGCGACTAAACTACATCAAAAACCATGTGTAAAACAAGAGCAGAAGAGAAAGCACACCTTCTAAACATAAAACTCACCGAGAGAAACCACATCAAAGCTAGAGTAATAGCGTTAAAGTTTCATTTAACTATAAGGCCAAACACTACCACAAACAAAACCTAGAACCTTAAGTTCTAGATTCAAGGTGTTTGATGCAAGCTAGTATGCGTCCAATGTTGGACACTAAGACCCCTAGCATCCAACACACCAGGATGTGCCACTGAATAAATACTTCAATGCACACCACACAAAATAATACTAAACTAGGAAAACACCTCCTATCTCATTTATGGCTCATACTCTACAACAGGGATATTAGAGGGACATACTAATATTTTCTATGTCATTTATAAGTTGGTTATGCCAAAGAAACTACTAAGATTTAGTTCGTAGGTGTAAGACGCATATTGTACTTTGTCTTACATTAGACGCAATCCAACTTGTGTTTAACACCTTAGGCACCAAAACCTCAGCCACAACTATCCTAACACTAATCCATTATCTAATTAATTCATATGGGGATCAACACATGCTAAAATGTCATTAATAACACTACATGTAACATATTACCAATTCCCTAATCAATTTAAATTAAGTCTACTTAAACATGCATCTTAAAATCTTCTTGGAGTGTAAGACACTAGCACCCAACGTTTAACATTAAACACAGCCTAGGTTGTGCCTTACACCCAAAGCATAGATAATTTAAATCTCTAACAAACTATCATGTACCTATTCCAATTTAGCAAGGAGGCCAACAATAGAACTGGAATAAATGTATTTATTACTGCATGCATCATGCATCATTTCAAAATCAACTAAGCTACCATAATCAAGAAAACCTTCTAAATTCAGCCAACATGTGTAAGATGTAGCTGTCTAGGCGTCCAACGTATGACACACTAGGCTCTGTGTCCAACACACTAACAACAGAAACCTCCCTAAATCCCTTCCCATATCATACATGCCTACCCCATAATTCATGCATCCATCGAAAATGACTAGAGGAACATCTAAAACACTAGCATGCTTCAATATCCTAACCACAAAACAATCTAAAACACTTCTAATTGGGTGTGTACCTTGCACCCAAGAGAGAAGCCTTTCACCTTGTAACTCTAAGCTCCAATCCTTGCATGCTTCACCCCAAAACTCCCTCCAGTCTCTCACAAATCCTCAGCCATGCACGCAATGCCACAAACTCAAAGAAATTAGTACATGCATGAAAGAATGGAATGAAAGGAGGAAAAGGAGGAAGAACCCAACAAAGCTCACCTCATCCCTCTCTCTCTCTCGGGGACCACTCTCACCAGCCAAGAAGAAGAGAAGGAGAAAGGAAGAAGAAATTCTTAGAAGAAAGCACCCCTATGCATATAAAGTGGAAGCTAAAGCTTCTGGATGCAACTTAGGGTGTTACACGTGCTTGTCCATGCGTCTAATATAAGACAGATCACTTGCTTCTACGTTTAACACCTAGAAGATCTAGAAATTAGTAGAAGATCTAGAAATTAGCATTCTAGGCATTGAATGCAAAGTTCCTTACGTCTAACATAAGACGTAAGCCTACCAGCATCTAATATCCTAGAAATCCAAATAGCGACAATTCAGGTGTAAAACATTGCTGGCTCTACATCTAACAATAAAAGCATGTTATTCAGTGTCCAACACACTCAGATTCTAAATTAAATATTTGACCTAAATTGTTGTCAAAAATCTGGATCGTTACATCCTATCCCATTAAAGGAATTTTTCCCTTGAAATTCTTAGGGCGAAAGGTAAGGGTGCCAAACTCAGATGTCTATTTCAAGATCTCGGATTTCCAGTACAATGATGGCACCAAAGCTCCAAAACTTGTAGGAGAAATCTATATTTGATAAAGCCATCTCATCCCACCAATGGCCTAAACAACATCAAGGACACAACTCTTTCTAGATCTAAACTCTACCACTCTTGGTTGGTGGTCCTCTTAGGACACAAAATCTCCAACCACAAGCTCATTACAATGTCTTCTAAAGTTATGAAGCATCCTAAGCCTCTCTGGTAGATACGTAAATCACAGGGATGATTAGGTATAACCAAACCTCACCAAACATCCATTGCGCTACTTTGATGCACAACTCTAGCCAACATCAATCCAAACTACACACCACGTGCTCAGTATCATCTCTTACGCACCTAGGAGTGTCTCCTTCAATCTATGACATGCGAGAATCTAGTTACTCTCATGGATCCAAAGTGTGCTAACAATGAGCTAATCTAGGTGTTATCTAGTCCTAGGGACTACTCCCTAGGCCAATACTCAACCAGATTTAGAGCACAACCATTATCGTGGCCAATGCCAATCCCATAGGTTTGATAGTTCCTCTCATAATTCTCGAATGGACATGAATCACAAGGCACCCCACTGCCTTACTGCAATCGGAATTCATCGAAATCCAAGGTCATGAAGATCATTGCATTGAGTGAAACAACCACAACCAATAGTAAGGACAACTCAAGAGTTAAACTCAAATAAGTCCCCAACTCAATAATTCCCATCCAGAGTGTCTAAACCAACTTGAGTTGTTCCTCCATCATGACTAACCTAACCAATGTGTCACTATTTGTAGATGCCTCTACTATATCCATAGGAATAATTCACCTAAATCGGGAAATAACTGGTTTCAAGAATCACCTAGGGTCACACTGAACAACTCGACTAACGGTGCCAACAAATTGAGATGGGGAACTTCAATCTCTGTCGTGGAAAACTCACAAGAAAACACAAGAGAGAGAATCTCCACCGGTCAAATGATACTATGCTATTAGACTCACCAATAACCAAAAACATAGAAATCATCCAAAGTAGCACATAGGGAACAACACACTGAACTATACCACTCTAAAGACCAAGCCCCCAATACGCAATTCTAACATGCAACATCTCCTAGATAACTCTATCCTTATTCAGAGCATTTGGACACCACACATCAAGGAATTACAAATATCACTCAAAAGCAACAATAGGAGGATGAAACTCAAAATGTCCTCCATACCTACAACAAAGCCATGTTTAGAAAACAAAAGATCACAAACCACTCCTTATGTAGTCACTTTCTATACCACTCCCCTCCACAACCACATCAAAAACAACTCACTCCAAGGTGGTGGCCGAGAAGATACGCCCTTTGGTCAGCTTAGGCGGTGCATCTCCCACCCTATGGGAAAGATTAAGGCATATCCTTTGCATATGCTCTACCTTTCAACAGTCATAACACACCACATAGACCATCGTTCATTCCAAACGAGAGCAATACCAGGCAACTTAGCTCACAAGGCCACACAAGTAGCAAGATCATCCACCCTTCACGCCAGCACTAAGATCTACTTTGCAAGAACCAACACCACACCAACCAACAACACAATACCTTACTCTTACGAGGTTGCCAAACAACTCCAAGCACCTCTCCACGCTCCTCGAAGTGAAAGACTTAATGCGAACCACTCTGGGCTAGCAGACGCTGTCTCCAACTTCACTACCAACCTACTCCTCCATGAAGGCTCAATCAGGTGGTTCCTACCGCTAAAAACACTCTACTAGATACATCCTACTCATTCTTGCTGATGCTAAAGTCAAAACTGTAACCATTTTTCTCACAATAGTCAACGAAGAAAATCAAGAAAAACAAGATGCAAATGTGTATGATATGCAATTCTTATGGAGTCACCTGACTAGACATCTCTAGGTTAGTACTCGTAGTAAACCTATGCTCTAATACCATTCTATAATGCCCCTATCATCACACCTAATCCCAAGCGCTCGTTTTTTATATCACATGTTACTACGGAACTAAATCTGTAATGACCTAACACCAGGTCATTACTACAAATTCCTAGCTATATTTTTTTTATTTACATCAATTGTAAAACTAAATCCGATATAAGCAACATAAATAAAATACCATTAATTGAATTAAACCGAATTGTTTACTTAGCTAGAACTCTCGATGTGTGGTCGACTAACTCCATCTTCACATGCACTAGCAAACTCTTACTCTTATCCTGTACCTAAGAAAAACACTAAACAAAACACACATGAGTAACCACTGAAAGGTCACCCAGTACACACCCCACCCACACTTGCACACACACACACACACATAACTATAACATCTCTCTTAGGTGCCACAACACCACAATAAGGTAATACATCATTGTCAGTAAGTCACAAGTCCATTAAAACAATGCCTTTCAAAACCGTTTTTCTTTCTTTCCTTTCAAAACCATATGCATGTTTTCAAAACCTTTATACTCACTTGAAATGGCTACTCTTTGCCAAATCAAGTACAACCACACAAAGTACCACACCAAGCATTGAGCCTCTATTCAATTTGTACAAACAAATCATATCTCAAAAACAAATACAAATTCATATTTCTGAAAACCACAATGCCACTCATGGGTGCAAACAACTTGTAACCATGCCGTCGAGAATGGCAAAAATATGCCAAAGTCGGCAAAGTCACGGCAAAAATAAAATAATATGCAAATGCAGGAGTCGCCACCTAGTTTATTCAAATGGAAGACGAGGAAAACCATATAACATGAAAATCATGCAAAACAATGAAGAAGGTCTGCGTAAACCAGAAAATATGGGTAAGGATCCCTGTTACGTATGAGAAAGGTGTTAGGCACCCTCGTACGCCCGATAAATCGGTCTTCTATTGGTTTCTCTATTGCTTATGAAATGTCAGCTTTTCAGCCTTTGCTGTACGCCCAAGGGCGATATGCCATGCCATGCTAATGTGTGTGGTGTCTAAAATATAGGTGCATGATGTGTAGGGGTGTGTCC
>JAMKQA010145853.1:0-12085 GCA_024699735.1 Posidonia australis | reverse complement strand
GCCTAACACCTTCCTCGTGCGTAACAGGGATCCTTACCCACATTTCTGGTTTTCGTAGATCTTTCTTTTTATTGTTTGCATGATTTTTCATGTTTATGATTTTCCTCGTCTTCCATAATAGACTAGGTGGCGACTCCTGCATTTGCATTTTATTTTGCTTTTTCGATGTGATTTTTGCCGACCGATTTTGCATCCTTTTGCGGAATCTCCTCACCGGCATGGTTACAACTTGGTTGTGTTACCATAGGACATTCTCTTAGTTACAAAATTTTGAATTACTGCATGGAGTCCATGGTCATGTTGTTGACTCTATCAATCATCAGCTCTTAATCAAAGATTAGCTAACAGGTGTTCCTACTGTACACTTTAACCCAAAGAGCAGTTGAAATGCCCATGGTTAAAATTCTGGTCCAGTTTTTACATTCAATGTGTAGTGAATAGCGTGATGTGTGGGTCTTGATCAAAGAACAACTGACCTGCCTTCGATGAACAAAGTAGCAGATTGTGTGAACTTTGCTAGAAAGCAGCTGACATGCCTCTAGCATAAAAGGCAAAAGATGCACAATGAAAACAAAAGGCAGAACAAGAGATACCAAGGTAAAACAAATGCCCCTAGCATCAAGTTAGGCTGCCACAGGAAGTGTTGGGCACCACTCGGGGATGTAAAGACTGGAGGATTAGGCTATGATTGTGGGTGCACTTTGAGTCATCGAAGTGGTCGAGAATGATTCTGGTTAAGACAAGTGACACAATTGTTTACTGATTGGAGGCATGTATATTCATCCACTATCCTGAGCCATACTCAGATGGCATGATGAAATGCGATAAATCGTTGTCTACCTCAGGATGGCATATTAAGGCTATGTTCTGTTCTACTACTTATTCAGCCATTGTGTTATGATCAGGCATTCCCCAGATAATATTTACCACACCTGAACTACCGTGGAGGAGTCGCTGCCATGTTGTTGATTCTACAAGTCGGTGTTGCTCTTGCACTAACTGATGTCCTTGCTGCATATGCACTTTAACCAACGAGCAACTGAAATGCCCCTGGCTAAAAGCACTCGGCAAAATCCTATCAAACAAATCAATATGAAAGCAAAGAGATTCCCCCAAGCGAAATTGTGATGATTATGATTATTGTGGTGGACTCTATTATTACGAGCAAGCAAACTAATTGTTTAAGAGTGCCTCTATTGTTTGAGCAAGAAATGCATGTTTTGTTGACCAGGTGTAATTTTAGTTGCTTGTTATCTGCATTTATTTCTTTGCTTGTTTACTGAGTTCATTATCTGGATCACTTGCTTGTTTAGTTCAACTTTTTGTTTGTCCTCAGTTATGCTGGAAAGTTGTATGACTGTTAGAGAAGGACACCTTCGACTCAGTTGACGCTACGGAGACTCACAAGCTATGGGTAGCTCTCGATGGGTGATGGTGGTGCTCAAACTCACTGTAATGTAGTGTAATGGACCTTGCTCCATGCCAAACGCTTTAGGGACTTGCACCTACTTTTTTGATAACATTGACTTTCTTTGCTCCCTCATAGACGTGCGGTTTCACCCTAACCTTGACTTGGAGGTAATAGGCGCCCGATTTGTTCTGGAGGCCTTTATTGCAAGAGGGTGGGTTAGCCCTTAAAGGTGTAATTTTCGATGCATACTCCAACTCCTTTCCAAGGTATGGTAAGGGTAGAGCTACGACGCATGCCTCTCACTCTTGGGCTGACTTCTGGCCTCACCTTTTATCTTCTCTATTCTTTTATACCCTTGAGAATGTATGTTTTCTTTTGTGGCTTACATCCTCAATCACCCCTAACATTTTATCTCCCTCTTGGAGGTGCAGGGTCCTTGCAGAGTGTGGACATTTTGTTCGGCTATGATGCTTGGTGGCTCCCTTGCTAAGTTGGTCATCTAAGTAGTGACAACTGAGGAGGGATAATCCATTCCGACACAAGCAAGCTTTTTCGATTTTTGTCATTGGGCAGGATGTTGTTAACAAGCAAGCTATTATTTTCTATCATTTTTAATTTTTTTTCTGGTTTTTGTTTTCTTTATTTTCAAATTTTTTGCTTTTTCTTCTTTTTTTGTGTTTTGATATATGATGATGCAAAAAAGAAAGAACAAAGGAAACAAAAGAAAAGGATACAGTTCCAGTCCTTATTGTTGTTGTTTTGTCGGTTCCATTGGGGTTCATAATAACTCCTAGTAGTGCCACTAGAAATCGGAATCAAGGTAGGTGTAATCGAAGTGATTAAAACTGTCATTGAAACTATGACTATCATTGAGAATGTTGAATCTACTAGCAACATTAGTATTGTATCTATTGTTGAAGTTGATATTTGTTGTGACGATTGTCTCCTGCCAGATCCAGGGTATTTGCACGTGTAAGGTCAGTTGGGCACATGGCAAACTGATGAACTTTCGGCTACGCCCCCCGTGGAGGAACAAGAAACAAAAGTGGCTAATGAGACCTGATGGATTCCCCAGGAAAGAACTATGGGAGAGAGAATAAACACCTAAAGTTCCAACATCCTTGGAGCTTACCGGCTCAGACAAGGTAAGGTCGACTATTCTAGGGTGTGCACATGTATGAGCAGATGTGGGCACAGGTGTAAGTGTTAGTGTGTGTGTTGCCTCCTGTGAGTTGACGACAATGACTCCATCGTCAATCAAATCATGGACAGCATTCTCGAGAGTATAACACCTATTTGTTGCATGTCCATGGGCCCGATGGAATTGGCAGAACAAGTTTGGCTTATACCACCTAGGAAGTGGGTCTGGTGGTGGACGAATCTCTAGTAGCTGCAGGAATGCCGTAACCTTAGGAAAGATATTGCTCAACGACTCCCCAAGTGGGGTATAGTAACTTTCCTTACGGTGGGGTCACCTTTACTGTTGTTGCTGCCCATGCTGAGCTGACGCAACGTGACACACCGACTCAATAATGGTGTGTGGGTGTGTTATGCATGCAGGACTGGATGTTGGTGAAGGCACAAATGTAGATGTGGGTGTTGCATCTTGCGTGCCAACGACAATAGTCCAACCATCGATCAAAGTCTGAATGACATCCCGTAGAGTGTGGCAACTATTAGTCGAGTGCCCCTGGGCTCGATGATAATCGTAGTATACGTTTGCGTCGTACCACAGAGGAAGTGGAGTTGGTGGGGGACGCGGATCTGGGAGTCTCAGAAGCGACACAACCTGAGGAAAAACAGTGCTCAGCGACTCTCCCAATGGAGTGTAGTCGCTTTCAGCACGACGACCTCATTTTTGCTTAGGTTGCTATCCTTGCCGAGCTAATGCGACATGATGCACTGGCTTGAACGAGTTCTAAATCCCAGCCAAAGCGTAGGCAGTGAACGAGTGGTGTGTTGGTAGCCTCAACTCTTGCAGTAGCAAAGATTTGTACCCTCTACTAACACCGACACAACCCCAGACAAGGAGGGACAGATTGGCAAGATGTCCTACGCCGAAGCCATAGAACAGGGAACCAGAACTGTCCTTCATAGACTATGGGTGGACACAAGAGAGGAGAAGATGCATGCTTTCTAAATGATCATTTATGTACATATGCTTGGTGTCTTTTACTTGCATTTTATTAAACCAAGGGGATTATGAGCATTTGTCTCTAGTTATGCCTTATTATTTGTTCATCTGAATTTCTGTGTTTTATTTTAACCAGGAAGGGAGACAAACATGTTTCTACTCTCCTAATCATGGAAAATACAAAGAGGGAAGAAAACACACAGTCATGACATCCAAACACTCAGCCAACAAGCAAAAGGCTTGAGCATGGCATGTGCTAGTGTTGTGTTATTAGGTAGGTGAAAAAAGAAGCAAGCATCAAAACAAAAGGCATGAATCAAGTCATGTGCATGTGTTGTGACATAGCAACTGTGTAGAAAGGCATGGAAAGCATGTACTGTCAAATATACAAACAAGTAGGACAAGCAAACGAACACAAAGCATATAGAACAACGCCATGCAAGCAAGAAAACCAACATGAAAGCTAGAATCTATGATCCCCAGCAGAGTCACCAGTTCCTGTGACCATGCCAGTGGGAACCCTGTACAACTCCCCGATGCGTGGAAACACACGAGGAATCCCGATATGGTCACGGAGAAGATGGTGAATCCGAGGAAGGAGACTCGACTCAAAAACACCAAAGAAGGATAAGAAAAGGATAAGGAAAAGGAGTTGCCACCTAATCCTTTAATGGAAAGATGAGGAAAGTCAAACACAATGAAAAAACCAAAAAGAAATCAATGCAAAGACACATGTGTGCTCCGTGCCTAATGGATGTAGTGTGGAAAGTACTGTGGGCCAAAGAAAGGGTAAGGATTCTTGTTATGCATGGGGAAGGTGTTAGGTACCCCCATACACTCAAATAATTCAGTCTTTCAAGGTTAACCGCTTGCTCAAGATCTAGTGTGTGTTTGCTTGTCTACTTCTGATGCACGAGTCTAAGATGAAAATGAAAACATGACAAATCTCCAAGAAGACAATGAATAAAAAGGAAATGATATGGAAAATAATCCAAGGGACACTGTAGGCATTGAAAATACCTCTTTACTGTACGCCCTTGGGCGATGAGGAAAATAATGAAACTTAGAAATGTTCGGAAAGTGTCACGCAAAACAGCAGAAACTTAGAAAATTCCAAGAAAACCAAATAAGAGAAAATAATCCTCATTTGGGTTCATGTCGGCATTGTCAAGCCTGTTAATGTACGCCCTTGGGCGATGAAAAATCCAAATCAAGTCATAAAATCATGAAAATTAGAGAATATGGGAGAAATGACAAAATTGCAAAGAAAGGGCATTTTTTGGCAAATCATGCCAAAAGATCAATTGCCCCAAGGTTAAGTTGGGATTTCCAAAGAATCCCTAGGAAATCCAAGAAACCAAAGATCATTCAAATCAAGAAACCAAGAATCAGTTATAACCACCTAGATCTTCTGGTGTGCATTGCCTGGATGTTGCCCGGAGATGCTGATGGTAGGCGTGTGGAAGGCTCTGGGTCGCCTGGACTGAAGAATGACACCATGAGATCCTCTCCTCGTCGACCTCATCGGAAGGAACTCTGGTTGGCTTCGGCGGACGTCGGCATGGCCAAGGTGAGCAATTGCGGTGCCTAGGAAGCATGCTTGAGTGACGAAGAGGCTCCACAAATGATCCTGCTACCAGGCGAAGGCTCCCTCGATCCTCTTCTCCGAACTCGTCGATGAGGTCTCCGGCGCTCACAAAGCTATGTCGTCGATCCTTGCTGAGGATTAGGGAGGAGCAAAGGCAGAGTAGCGAGTTCTAGAGGAGTCAAGGTGATGGAGCGAAGCAAGACCACCGACCTCTCCATAGATGACCAGACGGACTCCTCTGTCCACCTCCTCCATCGACGCTGGCTTTGATCGTCTTCCTTTGAGGGCGTCAAGCACTGTCTTGAGCTCAAGAAGGTAGGGGAGGCATGGAGGGGAAGAGACGTGCAGGTCGATTACAGAGAAAACTACTAATTCTCCTCCCCGAACGGCACCTCCAGATCAAAGAGAAAGGAGAAGGAAGAGAGCGTCGGGAGTTGACTTCTGGCCACCTACGCCCTCAAATTATGGCAACATGTCGACAAAGAAGGGAACGAGGCTTACCTGTGATGTGCTGGGTGCCGTTGGGGAACCTCTCCAAGTTCTGGTGTCTTCGACAATGGTTGAGCTCGCCGTTAGAGGAGGCGACTGGGATTGGATTGTCGAAGGAGGCCTAGAGCTAGATTGCTTGGGAGCTAGTTGTTGTGGTGGCGATCCTCCAATATCCCCTCTCGCATGGCGTGGAGGGGTTTAAATAGGCGTCGGAGGTGAATTGAGGCCGTGGATGTTTAACGGTCTCCAACAGACGATGTTGATGACTTTTGGGGGCTTCAAATGGTGAATTCACCGCCAGATTAAGGGCAAAACGGTCCCTAGAGATGAAAGGAACGAGGCCAGGCACAATCCTAACCGTCATTAATATAAAATCATGAAATCAAGCAATAACAGAGACTCTTCTTCCCTTCAGTACTGAGATAGGGCATATCGCCAGTGAAATTTGCCGCTTACTTTCGCCAGCTATTTTTGCCACTCACATTCGCCATATATAGCCGGTTGGAACTTCCGCTTGGCCCAATAAAAGTCAAGTCATGTAGCCTTTGAGCCCACTGACCACCTACTGTGGAACAACTGAAACCAATAGCAATCATGAACTCTTATCGAGACAGCTCCAAGATCACACCATCTCTCCTCTAGATCCATCCATACCTTCCTGTAAAATCCGGGGTGTCTATAGGTAAGTATCTTCTCCTTTTATTTCACGTTAATTTTTAATCTACTTTGAACTTTCTACTACACTATATTAATCCACATATTTTTAACTTTTATTTTGCAAGGGAAAGAAGAAGAAGAAGAAGCTCACCAGTGCAGGCACCCTTAAGCAGTGCCGGTGCTGTCCTAAGGTAACTGAACCCACAATATCCACATCTCCTTAGGTGTCTCAAGGGTCAGCGAAAGCGAACCGAGTGTGGCGATCACATAGATTCTATCATCCATCGTAGAGCCATTTTCTTCTTCCAAAATTCTATATCACAGTGTTGACTACTATAGACACCCCACTTTGGTAACCACTCGTTAGCGGAATTCTCCGAAAGAATGTATCGACGACAACGAGACACTTTCCTACAAAAGCCTATTTCACACCCCAAAACAAGCACCCAAACCCTAATCTAGCCTAGCACCATTAACACACCATAATCCACCACAAAACATCAAGCCCAAGCCTAGAATTTAGCCCAATAGGTCCTGACCTGGCCCAGCATTCGACTACCATGGCCCGATAGCGTGGGTGGATCGCACGGTTAGATGGCGCGTATGCCTTGGGTTAGTAGCAACCAAGTGATGGGTTGGCTCATACTTTCACCTTTAACGACCACATGTGAGCCTCCCATTGGCCAATGCAGACTTGGCCGTTACCCAAGACGTGCTTGGAATCTTTGACGCCTACATCCACTTGCTCCTCCATTTAGATCCCAATCTCCACCGCTCGTCGATGTTTATGAGGCCATCAACGACTAGCACCACATCTAGCAACCTATAAGACCACCTCCCTTCTCCAATGATGGTCTCTCTTGGCTCAGCCTCACTTGGCACTCCCACATCTCACCCACACATCCATCTAGCCAGAGCACCACTAGCCCATTTCAGGCCTCCGATTCAACCAACTTCGGCCACCATTCCATGCTTTCCGACCATCTAGTACACTACAACTCTCTCTTGGCCTAGCACCCATTACTTGTTGCCAAAGCACACACACAACTCTCGGTAGAGCCTCTCCTCTTGTTTGAGCATCCCTACTACATCCTATAGTCATCGTCAGACACTTACAACCTCCCCCTTCTTTGATCAATCAAAACCACCTACGCCAACCCACCATAAACCTCTGGACCATCAAAACACCCTTTGCAACATACACCAAAACCATTGACACCTCCACGATCCTCCTTCACCCATCTCAACTGCCTCTAAGTGCCCCTTGCTAGAGACACACCGTGAGCGATTGGAGGAACAATCCAAGAGCCCACAGGTAAGCCTGCCTTCCTATGGTTCATTACTATCTATTTTCCTTCATTGTATAGCACTTTCAGTATGCATCTTGTTTGAGTTTTTCCCTAGTTTAGTATTGTCCATGCATTGCACCGCATTGGCATCTCCGCTAGTGGATTCATCGGGTTCAACAATGGCTGATAGCCATGAGCCTGCTTGCTTCCCATCATGGCCTTCCTCATCTCCCTTCCTCTCATCCTCACCTTCCAGGATGCCTTTTTGAAGTCCCTTGCCACCTGTATGGCCGGTTGGAATCACGGACTCCAGTGAAGAACGACGACGAAGGTGAAGGACCCATATTGCATCCACCTCATTCATTTTCATCCACATGGTATCTATGCACCCGCCTTTGCCCCCCATAGTCCTTCAAAGACCTTGGACTATGTCGTCAGTAGCCCACTAGCCACCTCCATGGCAGCAGCCATCGTCGAAACCCAACTCCAACAAGGGATGTGGGTGGAGGAATCCCCTGGTTCATTTCCACATCTGTGCATATAGGGTTGTTCACCAGCATCCCCTCTAGCTCATCCAAGCATGGCATTGCATTTTGCATCATCACATTTGGGTCTGGAATGGGGCAAAGCTCATTGCCTTTTTCTACATCCAACAAACACGTCCGACTGCACGGAGGAAGGGCACGAGCAACCTGCGTGGGTTGACCAGGACCAGAACAGGATAGGTGATTGAGCCCTTGCATACACACCCCATCCATTTCTCCACCCCATATCTATGCATCCAGACACTAACCCTTGCATACCCACTTGCATCCCATGCACTTTAGATCCATATTACTTGTGTTTGTGATCCTTACCATCATTCATCACATGCATTGTTTACTCAATCATCATTGCATATTTCATCATGCACATTATTATCTTCTCATATCATTTAACATTCATCATCCATCATACACTATTATCACAACATAAATGAGTACATCATTTACCATGACATTTCATGCATCTATTTAGGGTGATGATGTTTACTATGTCAGATCATTTTAACCGACGGTCCAGGACTCACATAGCATGGCTAAGCATTAGTTTACATTGATTTTCAGCACACTCATATGATTTGCATCAGCATGACATGCAACATACATCCACTTTAGATTTAGCAAGCATTCACGAGCATTTGCATTGGCAACACATAAGCGAGCGAAATGCAAAGAAAGATCGATTTCTCGGGCGTATGGGGGTGCCTAACACCTTTTCTATGTGTAACAGGAGTCATTACCCTTTCTTTGGCCCGCAATGACCAATGTGTTGCATCTATTAAGCACAGAGCATGCATGCACATTCATACATACATTTTCATTCATTTTGCATTCTTTTTTGTAACGCCCCGAACTTGGGCACGTTACCTATTTTATAATATCACAAGCAATTACACTGATTACAGTAATAATTAAATAACTGTAACTAAGGCTCACTTCTAGGAAACAATGTGGGGCTAGTAGCTCCTACTCAAGCATCGGAACTAGACTGCACTCCAACCTACACCTGAAAACCAAACAAAGCACACGTGAGTGACATCTAAGTCAC
Source organism: Posidonia australis (assembly GCA_024699735.1). Taxonomy (NCBI): domain Eukaryota; kingdom Viridiplantae; phylum Streptophyta; class Magnoliopsida; order Alismatales; family Posidoniaceae; genus Posidonia; species Posidonia australis. Next base: position 2,927 of record JAMKQA010145853.1, on the reverse strand, counting down.
CTAGTACGCGCCTCAAACACACACACAACAAAACTTGGCAAAAACCACAAAATACAACTTTTGAATTATAAAACATGATCCTCTTTTGAAAATCCATTTCAAGCATCGTTTTTCTTTTCTTTTAAATCTCTTGGAAATCTGTTTCCAAAACATACCTTTTTCAAAACTCAAATACACTTTTTCAATGTTTGGGATTTCTTCTCAAAACCATACTCTTTCCTAAAACTCATATTTCTTTCTTTTTATGCATTTTTAAAACCATTCTCATATCTTGAGAAATTCATATTCATGACCAGGTCCAACCTAAAACACAATGCCTCATAGGGCTTAAAATCAAAACCGCAAACATTGGCTGGTAACTGGTTAAACCACAATTCTTATTTATTTCTAGGATTTCAGGACCAAACACAAGTCCAATTCTAGCCAAACAACATCTTTTCATTTTCACAAATCCACACACTTTTCTTATTTATTTCCACTTTTCTTATAGATGTTACCTTGATTAGGGTAACAAGACACACAAGTAGTAGGTGAGGACATCATTTCCCCTACCTCCTTGCACTATCGCAATGAAGTTCCCTGTGCGGAAGGACACTGCCCCGATCAGCCCGCCTCAATTTCTTTTCATATGCACGGGGCTATGTCTTTTTCTGACGTCCCATCAGTGATCCGAACACCTGGTTCATATACCAAGCTCAACCTACACTGTCTCAAGCTCGGTGACCACGGTCGTATTTGACAATTAATATCTTATAAATTTGCCGATACCAACTCCCGTGATTCCACAACACATTATTATTATTTCATTTTCAAAACTCTTAGGTTTTCCTTTCAAAACCATTTTCATCTTATCCTATTGTTGTAGGAATCTTTTCCGTGCAACACATGACCCTCTACTAGGATCCCAACTCTAAATCATTCCAAAACCATGTATTTAAAGCCACAAATTGGGTCTCATGCCCAAAAACCACACTAAACCACACAGTTAATCATTTTTATTCAATTTTAGGGCTTCAAACCCAAAACCATTTCTAAATTCACTTATTTGGATTCCATATTCCTCCATGACATTTACATGGGGAAAACACCATTCATATATCCTCATTACCAAAATAAAACCATTTATTTCCATTTTTCATAATCATTTATTCATATGGGCCTGGGGATAAAATCAGTAGACTGAAATCTTGTTCAGTATATCGAAAATCTCTGATTCGGTATACCGAATCGTTTCGGTATACCAAAACCCCTTATTTTGGTCGATTGGGTGTTTTGGTCTACCAAAACCAAGGACCTGGTGGCATACTGACAGGAAATTGGTATGCTGAAATCCCCATGTGTAACCATGCCGTCGAGGGTGGCAACAAATAATATGTGTGCCAAAGTCAGCAAAACCACGGCAAAAAATGAAATGATGCAAAATGCAGGAGTCGCCACCTAGACTATTAAAATGGAAGACGAGGAAAACCACATAACATGAAAATCATGCAAAACAATAAAAGAAAAAGTCTTCGTAAACCAGAAATGTAGGTAAGGATCCCTATTACGTACGAGGAAGGTGTTAGGCACCCTCGTACGCCCGATAAATCGGTCTTCTATTGGTTTCTCTTTTGATAATGTAATGTCGGCTTTGCAGCCTTTGCTATACGCCCAAGGGCGATATGCCATGCCATGCTAATGTGTGGTGTCTAAAATACGGGTGCATGATGTGTAGGGGTGTGTCCTAACGCTCAGAAATATCGCTCGTATGCTGGGTCAAGTGTTGATACAATAATATTGCACAATAAGATCAAAGATCTAATATCTTGAGCGATTTATCATCCTTGCTTTACTATATGCCTAATGCAATCTAAAAATGCAGAAAAACTGCTGAAAACAAAGGTGTGCCTTCCTAATACATCAAGGAAGAAAACCAAAGGAAAACTTAGAAGCAAATCGGGTCGAGAAAGCAAGCAAAACATATGAAAACATGCTGTGCTACTGAAAACAGGGCAATAAGCCTGCTTGGTGCGCCAGATTGGTGCTCTAGTCTGGTGCGCCACCTACGTGCGTCTAGGTGGGCCAGGAAAACATGCTGAGGGAAAAACAGAAAGCCACACTAAACCAAAACATCAGAGGGTGTAATCTGGAAAAGTATGTAGTGGAATCATTCTGTAAAACTCAAAAATCATGCCTTAAAAGTGTAAGAAATGCAAATGCAATGACCTTGCGCTCAAGGGTTGGTAGCCTCACACAAGGTCTCACCTATTTAAGCTAGAATGAAGAATGCACGATTCAGTCAGGCCACTGGATCATGGGGCAATGCACATGGTTCTCCACAAAGGAGTAAGGTGGAATCGACCTACTAGATTCAACCTAGAACTAAATACCAAAATAGAGAAAACAGTTGGAAAGCAATTTGATCAAAACTGAAAAGCATGCAGGCAACATCTTGGTACATCAGAGAATCAGACATAAAAGAAATAAGCTCAAAACCCTGCGATAAGATCATGCAAATAAAGATGCAATGCGAGTGTTTCATTCTCTGACCAGTCTGGCGTGCCTGCTTAGTGCGCTAGCCTGGTGCGCTGGATAGGTGCGCCTGAGTGGTGCGCCCTAGGGAATCTGGATCAGACTGCAATCTGATCCAGAATCCATCCCAGCAGAGACATAGGGTGATTCATGCTAATGCAGATGGGTTCATGCCATTATTAAGAACTGAAAATATGATGGGGATGCATAGGTTCAAGAATCATCATGTAAATCATGTATTCGAAGACAAAATAAGTTGATGGGTTCATGTATGAAAACATGCAAAGTGCCAAGGCACAAACGTGATCTGGATAACGGCAATCAAAACATGTAAATGATGATCATAAGCATATTTCTATGTGCAAGAACATAAAAGGTGCGTGGCAAAATGCTATGTGCAAGGAAATGATAAAAGA
>JAMKQA010145852.1:0-11923 GCA_024699735.1 Posidonia australis | reverse complement strand
TGGAGGCACAGGCTGCCGTTTCGTCCGTCCGTGTCGATATTTGAAGGTAAGTGTCGGTCGACCCGTGTTTTCACAGTGTTGATATTTCCGTCTTTCTCTCGACACTACCGACATGCACGACATGCCACCGACATTTCACGGACATACAGTAAACACAAATGTTCCCCCGAATGTCGTTTCACCATTTTCAGATTCCGACATGTGTCGGCGAAATTTCGCCGACACATATCGATGTTACGAACCATGGTAGTATATAGCTAGTAATATGTGCGGCAATGGGAGCATATGTTTTTTCTTGGAACAGGCTCAGCCCATTGACCCATAGGCCCGGCCCACATACGGGCCATGGGCCGTGCCGGGCCCATGGCCTGCAGGAACAGGCCCGGGCGGGCTGAGTGTTTCATGGACCGGGCCGGCCCGACCCGACCCGTTTTCCTACTCTACCTGTAAGGTACCAAATATCTCTTTTTCTATAGTGTTTACATCATTGACATTAATATCACCAGATTCGACCACGCAAGATAAAGATATACTTTCATATAAAAACGCAACACTATCAAAGAAACATTGAGTCTCAAAAAATATAACATTAGCAGAAATAATATATTTCTTAGTAGCAGGAATGTATCACTAATAACCTCACTGAGTACGAGAATATTTCAGAAACACACAATGAATAGACCGTGGAGCTTGTTTATCAAGGTTTGGTGTCAAATCCTAAATAAAAGTAATACAACAAAGCACCTGAGGAAATAAAAGTAATACAACAAAGCCCCTGAGGAGTAAATGAAAAAAGATCTACATCAGGACATAACTGTCGGAGTGAAATCCCCCCCCCCCCCCCCTCCTAAGTGGAGTGAACGACATACAATTGATAAAATAGGAAACTGTTATAACAATATCTGACAAAAATACTTGCGAACATGCATCTCAAGCATGAGTGATCGAACAACATCAAATATATAGTGATGTTTGTGTTCTACACTACCATTTTGCTGAAATGTATGTGGACAAAAGGTTGGATGTATAACACCTAGAGATTCACAATAATGGCAAAAATTTGCTTGAGTAAGTTCTACAATATTATCTATACAGAGAATTTTGAAATAAATAGAATATTGATTTATTATTTCCACAAAAAAAATTTGATAGTATCAAGAATATTGACTCTATCTTTTAACAAATAGACCAATAACACACATGAAAAATCACCAATAAAGACAATATAATATCTATAACCAGACACAAAAGGTATTCTGACTGGACCCCATACATCACAATGAATCAACTCAAAATGACTCTTACTGCAAACCAGAGGAAGACTACAACAGGTAGCACGATGGTGCTTATCTAATTCACAAGACTCACACTGAAAGGAAGACACAAATATCCATGGGAGAGCCTGCTATAACTTCTAATGAGAAGGATGACCCAAGCAACGATGCCATATGATTATAGAAGCCATATGATGCAAAACATTGAGGTATCTCATATTTGACAAACAGGTAGACTCATTGGCCTTTCTCATGTCTTAAATCAATTCTCTTCTCAGTCTACAAGTCTTAAAAGATATAGTGAAAGGGAAAAAAGATTACAAAGTAATTAAAATGGAGAAGCCAAAGATGCAAAACCACAGTTCTACTATAGAAGCCAATGATGCAAAACCTCAAGGTATCTTATCTTTGACAAGTAGGTAAATTCCTTTCCCTTTCTCACACCTCAAACCAATCCCCTTCCCCGTCTGTAGAGCCTGAAAGGTACAACAAAAGGGAAAAAAAAGTTACAATACAATTAAGGAGTTTGGTAATGGAACTAATCGACAAAAGATTAACTGCAAATTCGAATACATAAAGAACCTTGTCTAATGTTAATTGAGACATAGTACGAATAATGTCTTATCTAGAAACACGATAAGTCTGACCATCTACAATGAAAAATGATCTAACATCTAACAACTGGGATATACGAGAATAAAGATTACACATACTTGTCATGTGGAAGAATGCTTTTGAATCAATGATCCAAGAACTGTCCTTAGAGACTAAGAAACTAGAGGAACCTGATGTAGAAGTAGTGTCATGTGATGTCATAGCAGTGGAAGACTAACTCTCTCTAAACTGAAAAAACTGAGCATACTCTTCTTGAAACAGTGTCACTGGTAGCACACTAGTAGTAGAAACAACTGCAAATGTACTCTGTACCTCCGTGGAAACCTATGTCCAATCTGACTTCCCAAACTTTTCTCAACAGTGATCTGATCCGTGATTAATGCGATCACAATGCTCACATGGAGTACGACTTCTACCATCTGTCTATCCATGACCTCCTCGGCCAGAACCGTGACTAAAACTACAACCACGACCATAGGTAGTAGATATAGCAGAATGATCTTAAGTTGGTGTAAGTATACTGGTAGAGACATGAAAAATCTGAACAAACGTACTCACAAAAGTAGGAGTAGAGTCTACACCTAAAATCTGACCTTGAATCTAAGAAGAGAGGTCCAAAGTCAAACCAAGAAAATACACTGCAACTGCAAGCTCCTCACGATATTAACGCATTGTAGCAATATCAAATATCAATGACTGATACAGATCAAGCTCGTCAAAGAAGGCCCGAAGTGAACTAAAATGGTCCTGTAATGAACTATCTCTTATTTTCAATGTAAAGATCGACTTATATACTTAAAAGACCCATAAAATATTCTTTTCGTACCCATACATCTGCTTCAAGATGTCCCATATCTTCTTTACAGGTCATAGAATCATTACGCCTTAAGCGATTGTGGATTCCATGTTGTTCACCAACCAAGAAACAATAGCAGAGTCATCAACAAATCAATCTTCATATGCATTATCTTTTGCATCAGGAGGAGACTAAGTCAGGTATTTGAGTTTGCCATGAGCAGCAAGAAATGTCTTAAAACTTTGTGCTCACAGCAAATAATTCTTTTCATTAAGTTTTTCTGAGGTTCCACTCAAATTCTTAATACGAAATTCCTTAAAGGCCATACTGATTTGTACAAGTTAGATCTGAAATGATGTTGAAAAAACTCCCAAAATTGACTACAAATGCCCCAAAAGCCTCTAGATGATAATAGACCAGATAGAGAATAAGAACCACCTTTAATAATAGTAGAAGAGAGTTTACACAATCCTTTTCATGAACTGTTCAACAACAATAGCCACCAGCTCGATTGTCGGTGGTAGAGGTGGCAGCTGGAGTCGTCGACGATAGAGGATGAACCTGGAGCCTCCGACAACGACGACGTAGGGGTCTGACGACCCTAATAACGCCAAGACAGATCGACGAAAGGCCTATAGGTGACAAAAGAGGGGCCTCCTACCCTTGGTGACTACGTAGGAAGGATCTGCTACCCCTGAAGACGGCGGAGGAGGGGCAGGATGGCTCTAGTGGCAGGATAGAAGGAGTCTAGTGCCCCTGGCGACTGCAAAGGAAGGCTAAGAGGATCATGGCGGCATCAGAAAAGGCCTGAGAGAGGCCTGCAGATGCCAACAATGAGCTCTGCTAGTCCTGCCGACGGCGAAGAAAGGCTGAGGATGCCTTAATAGCACCAGAGGTCGCTTGAGAAGAGCCTGTTGCCATCAGTATAAGACTGTGAAGGGACTTCCAGCGTCGAATGGAGGTGGGAGATTAAGGTTTAGACCTGAACTCTAGTACTATGAAAGATAAAAAGGAAAAAATAGTGTGTATTGATATTAGGTCTACATGTTACACATATATATGATAGGATATAACTGGATATCCAATTATCTTATTACACTACCCAACACACTACACTCTAATAAGTTCAACAGTGATTAAATATAAATTTTCTTTTATTCTAAAAATAGATTAATCGAAGCAGCATTCTATCGAAGTAGACCTTTTTACGTAAATTGGTCTATTCAACATAGAAGATATTTGTGTATTTGACATTCATGTGGATAGTAATCGACCCAAAGAAAGATTACTATTTGATCGAATATCAAGCACACCTGTGGTAGTAAATGTGTAACAATTGTATGGTTATTCCATGTGAATAACTAATCGACTCAAAGAAAGGATTGTAATTTGACAGAACTAATTGTCAGTCTTTGATTACTACATTGAAAAGTACCACATATAAGTTAACATTTCTACCTAAAAGTTAAATGTTAATGTTACGTTAGGTATTTTGAGATAAGCTCCCATCGTAAATTAAATTTATTTTTTTATTTTTTTATTGTTAAAGATTAATATGATTGTCATTAGACTAATTATTCTTTTAATTTTCAATTATTTGTTAATTAATTCAGTTAATACATCTACTTCCCTAATTGCCAACATAAATTCAATCTTCATGCCTAATGACACTAATTTTAAATATTAGAAGAAAAAAACGCTATGATTGTTCTCAAGTATATCAATCTAGATTTAGTCTCAAGAACAAAACAACCCCCTACCTTTGAATATGATAATTTGATTGGAGACAAAAAAACTTATGAAAAATGGAAACATTCCAATCAACTAAATTTGATGATCATAGGGTGCATCATTTCAAAGACTTTTAGAGATACAATATTTGAAGAGACAACTGCCAGAGAATTTCGCAATGACCTTGAGAAACGATTTATTAAGAATAAAAAGGCAAAAATTAGTACACTATCGATAAATTTAATTTATATGAGGTACAAGACTAAGGGAAACATAGAAGAATACATTTTAGAAATGTTTAATATTACTTCAAAACTAAAAACACTTAAATTAAGATTGTTGAAAGACTTACTCATGTATTTAATTTTGATCTTTTTTCCTACACAATTTAGCTAATTTAAAGTCAATTATAACAGCTAAAAGAGAAATGAACTCTTAATTAGCTTATTTCGCATTATATGCAAGAGAAAAAAAGACTGAAGCAAATAAGACAAAATGCTCATCTAACTTCCACCATTAAGTACAAAGGCAAAAGAAAAATAAAGCCTAATGAAGGCATAAATGCTTCACCCAAAAAGCAACAAAGACAGATTGAGTTTGCTTGCTACTTTTGCAAGAACAATGGACATAAGAAGGGAAACTATATTAAGTATTACGCTTAATGTACTAAAAAAAGTACATTTTTTGCTTTAATTGATTTTAAAGTTAATATAAATTCTATATCTAGACACACTTAGTGGATAGATTCTGGTACAATCTGCTCACCTAAGTGTATCTATGTAGGATTGTATACGTTGTCAGACATCAAGTGATAGCAAAAGATACAACGTTGTAGGTGACAATAATAAAGTAAAAGTAGAAATTATTTGTCATCTTTGTGGGTGACTGTAAAATGTTGTACCGTCATTTAGGTGAACTTTGATTTCTATTTTTGTATTAAATAAATTCGAATATTTTTGTCTTTAATGAAATGAAAATTTAATCTTTTTCAAGATTCTAATATTATCGGTACCGATTCTTTGATTATAATGACAATTTATATTTACTTGATATAATAACTTCTCATAATGAAACCTTACATTCTACATTTAGAAGTACAAAATGAAAATCAAATAAAGATTCTATTATATTATGGTATAAACGTTTAGATCATATCTCTAAATAACAAATAGAGAGACTTGTGTCAAATAGAATTCTTCCTTCTCTTGACTTAACAAATTTTCAAATTTATATTGAATATATTACAAAAAAGCAAACCAATATTAAGAGATTAGGTGTCAATAAATATTGAAACGTCTTAGAACTAAAACAAACTAATGTTAGGAGAATAGTCAACAATACTTCATTATGTTCATAGACAACTATTCACATTATAGTTATCTATGTCTCTTTCATGGAAAATCATAAACCTTAGATGTACTCAAATAATTTAGTGTTGAAGTTGAAAATTAACTCAATAAAAGATTTAAAACCGTTATATCTGACCATGTTGGTAAGTACTACAATAAATATGACGAATCCAGTGAACAACATCTACGTTCTTTTATCAAGTTTTTGGAAAAATGTGATATTATTCCTTAATACACTATGCTTGATTCTTTAGTCATGAATGGTATTACTAAGAGACGCAATAGGACATTTAAAGACATAGTGAGAAGTATGTTTAGTTATTCTACCTTACCACGATCTCTCTAAAAGAAGGTATTTAATACTGCAACTTACATATTAAACAAAATACTAACTAAAATAGTAATTAAAATCGTCTATGAATTATAGATTAGGAAGAAACCCAGTATAAAACATCTTCATAGATGGAATGGTCCAACTGAGACTAAGCCTTTTAAACCTAATGAAAATAAGCTAGACTCTAAGACTATTAGCCGCTATCTTGTTAAATATTCTGAGTCTAAAGGCTTTAAATTTTATGATTCCACTACTAGGTCATTTTTTGAAACAAGTAGTGTTAGGTTTCTTGAGAAAGTAATGTTTGAGGGGGAAGATAAACGTAGAGACATTATCTTTAAAGAGGAATTTATTTCTTTCCTGTAATTATTATTGACGATTGTCAGGAATAAATTTCTCACGTTGTTCAAGAAGCAAATTCGGAACAAAATATTATTGATTCTCTCCCCATTCAAGTGGAATAAACTTAACTCTCTCAATACCTAATGCCACTTAAGAAGTCCACTAGAGAGAAGAGAAATACGATTTCAAATGATTATGTCGTATTTCTTTAGGAACATCAAATTAATAATGACTTGATGGGTGTTGATTTAATCAATGTCCATTAAGCAATCAATAGTTCTGACCCTCAAAAGTGGATAGATGTCATGAATGATAAGTTTGAATCCAAAAAGAGTAATGACGGTTGAGATCTTGTTCCATTATCTAAAGATACGAAACCCATTGATTGCAAATGAATATTTAAATCTAAGAGGAATTTGCAAGATAATGTAGAAAGATATAAAACTTGTCTTGTTATTAAATGATTTACTCAAAAGAAATGCATTACTTATAAAAAACTTTCTCTTCAATTTCATCGAAAAACTCTTTTTAGATTATTATGATATTGGTTGTTTATTTTGACCTTGAGCTATACCAAATGGACGTAAGAATGCATTCCTCAACGATGACATTATTGAGACGATCTATATGATGCAACCAAAACACTTTACATTAAGTGACACAAAGAAAATGATTTGCAAACTTAAGAAGTCTGTTATGTTTTAAAACAAGTATTCCTTTAATGGTATCATAAATTTTATCAAGTTATCATCTCATTTGATTTTGAGATAAATTTGATAGATGATTGTATATATCATAAATTTAAGGAGTAAATATATTTTTTTAATCTTGTTGATGACATACTTTTTACCACAATGATATAGACTTACCTAAAATGATCAAGATATTTCTCTCAAACAAATTTAAAATGAAAGATCTTAGTAAAACTTCTTTTAAATCAGGAATCCAAATACTTTGATATCGTTCTCAAAGAATTCTTAGATTATCACTACAGAACTATATAAAAAAAGTTCTTAAAAGGTATGACGTGAGTGAGTGCAGGCTAAGAAATACTCCTGTGACTAAGAGAGACAAGTTTAGTCTCAAACAATATCCTAAGAATAATTTTAAACATAAATAAATGCAAAAGATTTCATATGCTTCAACAGTTCAGAGTCTTATGTATGTTCAAGGTTGTACATGTCTTAAAGTCGCATACATTGTTGATATGTTAGGCAGATACTTAAGCAATTCAAGTACAGATCATTAGAAAGCTGTTAAACAAGTCATGTGGTATTAGCAAAGAACTAAAGACACCACATTTGTGTATAGGAAATTGGATCAGTTGAAAATCATTAAGTATTGTGACTCTGATTTCACTAGATACTAAGATAGTTGTAGATCCACTTCAAGCTATGTATACTTACTAGTAAGTAGAGCTATATCATAGAAATATGTCAAGCAAACACTTATAGTTCCTTCTACTATGACAGCTGAAAATATAACATACTATAAAACATCTTATCAGGAAATATGATTAAAAAAATTTGTCACGGATCTACGAATTGTAGATAAAATTAAAAAACCACTTAAGATATATTATGACAATAAATCTGTAGTATTGTATTGCAATAACAGGAGCTCATCAAAATCTAAGCATATAGACATTAAGTTCCTTATTATGAAAAAAAGAATCCAAGATGATCGATTGTCGATAAGGCATATTTTGACGAATTTCATGATTACGAATCCGATAATTAAAGGAGTACCACATATGATCTTTCATGAGCATCTCACTCATATAGGTGTTGTCTTAGTAGTTAATTTATCGATTTAGTAGGAATTTGTATTTGAATGCTCTGTTGTAATAGTCATTATTTACTGTATAAATAAAGTTTTTAGCTATTTACATTCTAAATATTTATAAAATAAAGCCTTTCATGAGCATCTCATTAAATATTAGACCAGTTGGATATCGACGTATTTTGCTCACTTTACTTAAATTCCATGTTACACATCCACATTTAATTCATATCATTGTTTGTATTAGCATTAGTAACCATTGTAGGTCGAATTACGCCTAAAGAAATGAAAATATCTTTGATGTTATGTTGGTATTAGTTAATAGACAGGGTTGTAAGATGATTTTGTTTAAATAGTCATTTTTGAACTCATAAGGTTTTAATGCTTTAATTATTAATTTTATGTATGACTCAAGTGAAAGATTGTTGAATCAACTAAATATGAGACAATATAAAACCAATTAAAATATTATAACCGATTTTAAGATTTGGATTGTTAAAAGTGATCTATTTGGATTTAGACTTAGCCTATTAACATCTTCAATAATGTAGGTTGATGTGTAGAAACCATTTAGACATATTTTGATTTGTTAATAGACCCAATTAGAAATATATAAAATTATAAAGTTTTATAAATAAAAGTCATGGTCTTCAAAATCTTAAGACTTTTAACTTTTCTTATCTCTCACTTTTATATTGAGAAAGACAAGAAAAAGGAGTTTGGTGGTTTTGAAAAATCAGATTCTATACATGTGGTAAAGGACAAATACTTCAATTTTCATCATGGATTTACATACACTTCCGATTTAGTTTTTATCCTTATTTATTTAGCGTGATAATATCCTATGTAGAAAAATACGAACTTTTTTCTCAGTGTTCTTCCCTATTTTTAATATATATATCAAATCCATGTGATATATTTTTAAAATTAATAACATAAATAATGTCATGTTTGAAAACAATTCTATGGAAATAGATTCCTTCACAACCTCAAATTTTCTGGGAAACCCATTGATCTAAAATTACGAAATTAGAATTTACAAGAATTTGCTTCTACAAAAGTATTCCCAAAGAGGACCTGGCTAAGTCATAATCACAAGTGAATGCACAACATTGTAGTTATGATATCCAAGAGGTGAACTTTCCAATCAAAATGGTAAACAAGAATTCAGACTTCATTGAGTATGAATTCAGTACGAGTTTATTCACAGCCACAGATCAAGTACAATGCAAAAAGGGTGGGGATGGGGGGGTGAGGGGAGAGAGAGAGAGAGATTTACGGTAATAATGCTTAAAAATCCAGCACTCGAACACAGAACGAAGGTGTAACAAGATCGAACCTTCAAGTGGCAAAAGCTGGAAACGTCGGCTCCGTCAGCTCCCCAGGATCAATGCTCCGGAATCCGACTCGTCGTGGTACCGACCACCCCGCACCGACCTCGGCGCCTGGACAACGAACTGCGAGATCCCTGCAAGAAACAGAGACCGGATCCACCATTACGGCTTTGGTTGCGGGAGAAAGGGGGCAGAGGAATCGGGAAGGGGAGCCGACCTTGTCGGATGATCTGGCGCTCCTCGCGAATCTCGAGGAAGGTGGCGGAGAGCTTCCAGTAGAGAGGGCGGCCAACGTAGAAGGCGAGGAGCAGAAGGAGGGCGAAGGAGACGCAGAGGGCCACCTCGGCGCGTGTGGAAGCCATTGCATTAATTTTTATTTTATTTTTTTTAATGCAACCGGAAGCTACGTGATCGGGGAGCCGTTCCCCCTCATTTATCCGCGAGTTCGAACCGGGGAGGTGTCAAGTTGTCAAGCGGTTGGTTGTATTATTGTCAAGAGTCCATTGCACCGTCAAGTTTTTAAAGCTGTTGAGGGTTTTTTTGGCAATCGATAGCTACTGCATGGTTAGAGAGCTATTTTCTCTCATTTCTCTTCGATTGGAATGTAAGGAAAGGTATGCATTCCACTTTCCAAGAACAATTGCATTGAAACAGTTAGTTGCACTGTCGTGGTGGTGTTTGGTCTACTAGCATTGTCCTATTGATGAAGCTTTTAATGGCAAATAACTATGCAATTGTCCATCTTATTTGGTTGCAATATGGGTTTGCTTGGATTTCTTTTAAATGAGAAATGGTAACGTGAGGGTTTTTTTTTTCTTTTGTTGACAAGATAGTAGATGTATTATTGATAAATGATTGATTCTGAAACTATAACAACCTAGGTCCAGTCCAGATTAGTATTTTTGGTCAAATATTTTAATAGATTTTTTGAATTGTTAGACGCTAAGGTCCTTACATTTATTATAAAACACAGCTCTAGCAACATTCTACGTCTGTAATGTGAGTTTCTGATCCTTTTTTGTGCTAAGTGATTTAGGTGGTGTGCCAACCCTCATGAGAGTTTGAGGGTTTACCCTAGGTCGTGGAGGTTTATTCGCGTACTCAAGTGACGAGTCCCTAGTTGCATGAGTCACATGGACATAAAAGGTCATGTGATTTGATCTCGTACCGTGGGTTTCTTTCCCTTTTTTTTCTTCCCTTCTTTTCCTTCTTTTCTTTCTTTCTTTCTTTATTTTCTCTCTCTCTCTCCTCATAGGTCTGCTCTCTTTCCCTCCTTCCCTCCTCCTTTTTCTTCTTCCCTCCTCCTTTTTCTTCTTCTTCTTCTTCTTCTTCTTCTTCACTCCACTCCCCCTGCACGATACAAGAGAGGGTAGAGAGATGAGAGGGAGAGGAGAGGGTGAGAGTTGGCCAAAGGAGGAGAAACTCGTCGTCGCCGTGCTCACCATCGCGTGGCCATCACAAGGAGGAGGAGAATACCAGATGTTCATGGTTGAAGGCGGAAGAGGAAGAAGGCTGGTCATCTGTTTCAAGGTACATATCCCTTGTAGAAATTCTTTCTTACTCAATTTGATGCATAAGGGCATGTTAATGTAAATTAAATGTGTATGGATGCTTAGAGAATTTATGGTGATTTTTGGAAATTTATCTGGATTTTATAACGGCTCAATTGATTTTGGGTGAATAGTATTTTCGACTCTCTTTTTTTTATTTCTTGAGCCACGGGTGATAGATTCTCATGAATTATATCCCGAACTATCAAGCTCAGTGAGTTCTCCAGTTTGATATATGGAATGTAATTTTTGGTTGCTTATGTGATTTTTAGTTTCAAAATTTTAATTTTGATTTAGACTATTCATCCGAAGTGTTTTTCATTGATTTCTCGAGCCGTGGTGCATGGAATTAGATGATTCCTATTCCATGGTATTGCTTGTGTAATTTCCTTCAGTTTAGTATCTTGTTTACTGAGTTTCGTGGAGTGTAGACCAGATTAGGGCTTTGAATGGGTGTCGGACTCCATGGGTTCAGAGCTTAGAGTTCTGAGCTTTGAACCTAGAACAGGGGATCCAGGTGCACCTAGGAGGTGCACCATGTTGGTGCAACTCCCAAGTGCACCTGAGAGGTGCACTTGGCAGGTAGCCCTGGTTATTGAGTTTGAGGTGTTATATTACTTGTTTGTATTGGTAACCTTGTTAAATAGAGGTTTAATAATATGGGTAACTTAATGATTCATAAATGATTAGGATAATCATTAAATATGGCCCTAGGGATTGCCTAAAAAGAGATTAGCAAGATTCTACTTGGACAATAGATAGAATAAAAAATTATAGAACTTAGAATTACAAGGTTCTCCCTTTGATGGCTTCGTT
>JAMKQA010145851.1:0-16983 GCA_024699735.1 Posidonia australis | reverse complement strand
CGCCAGCCCTGCTCACAAATTGCTGAACTCTGGCTTGCTAATGGGTTTGGGGTCTGGTTTAAGGGCTGATCACATCCAAAGCAACATACGGATACTCATTCCTGGGTCACCTCAAAATCGGGGTGTCTACAGCAGCATATATCAAACTTTTGAGAATAATCTAAACCATTTTCGTAAAGAAAATATGTGGATTCTGAAAACAAATGTAAGATGTATAGATCTAGGCGTCTAACATAAGATGCACTAGGTTGGACATCTAGGTTCAGACAGTAAGAAAAACCTATTGTAAACCTACCCTACTCTTAGAGATATAGAACATGATCAAAAGGAACCCAAAACTACTGCATGTACCACAATCCTAACCATAAAACAAACCAAATACATCTAAATAGGTGTGTACCTTGCACCCAAGAGAAAAGTCCATCTCCAAGCAACAAGTCCTCAGCAACTAGAGAGCTCTGATCCACTAGAACTCTTCCCCAAGCACCCTCTAAGCTTCCACGATCCCCAACCACACATGCACTGCCAAAGATAACAATGACTGCATGCATGCATGAAAGACAAGGAAAAGAGGAAGAAGAATAAAGAACCCAACACTCACCTTGAACTCAAGGTTGTTGCATGCCTTCTCCATTAATTCGAAAACTCTGATGATTATTTTGAGAACTTCCTTAAACACTCTCAGAGTTCCTCCAACTCTCAATAGCACTTACAACACAAAGGAACCAACGAATCAATGCATGCACCCAAAGAGAGGGAGGGAAGAAAGAAAGAGAGCCACAACCAAGAACCCAAACAAAGATCACCCTGATTTCAAAGTTGTTGTAACTTCTCCCTCAGTTCTCCAGCCACACTAAACACCTGGAATATGAAGAGAGTTGTTGAAGCCCTGTCACCATGCTCACAACACATCCATGGAGGAGGAACCCAACATGCACACCCAAGCAACCCAAGCACATCTTCTTCTCCAACATGCAAGCCCTACCAACCCAAGATCAGCTCACTCACCCTCTCTAGAGCCTCTCAGAAGTCTCCCACCACCAGAGGGAAGAGAAGAGAGTACATTGAAAAGAATATCATAGGATATAAATAGGTAGTAGGCACAAACAGCAATTCTAGAAATGACTTGAGGTGTTAGATGCAAGATTTGTTGCATCTTACATAAGATGCATGAATATATGCATCTAACAACCTAAGTTTCTGCAAGCCAAACATTAAACGCAGCATATGTAGTGTCTAACATAAAATGCAACTATCTTAGCGTCTAACACATAAGGATTTCGAAGTCAAATTCTTGACCTAAAATGCTACTTAAAATCCGATTGTTACGTGAATGATAGAGTTTCATTCAAAGGTATTTTGGTCTTTTTAACATTCAAACAACACCAAACACTGTCTACTGGGCTATTGTTGCTCACAACCAAAAGCTAGGGCTCAAAAGCTGGCATTCAAATGTTGGCTTCTTGGAACATTGGAACAACCAAAAGCCCAACTAAACACCACCTTAGATCTCAATCCTCAAAGTTTTCACGATCCTACAAAATTTGAATTCAATTATAAAGTAATTACTTTTCATTAGTGAATTTTGAAATTTTAGAATTGTTTGTCTCCTAAAGTGACATTTAAATTTTCCAACATGCTACCCAAAATGAGGCAATAAAATTTCCCATCTAATGAAATCACAATTGTTGTCATCCTCCACTTCTTCCTTTTTCTTCTTCTTCTTACACTAATACAACTAGGAATGAATGACTTACATTTAGTATAATGTTGAGTGCTTTCAACATTTTACGTAATTACAAAGTGTCTTTATTGTTGGAAAGAATATAAATTACATAGGTATTTTATTAAACATAAGAATTTGATAATCCTCTATTCCATCCTTGGGTTTGATCCTAAAAAGGGTTCCAACAATCCTAAGCGGGATTCCAATCCTAACAACCTTAGGTACTAAGATTTGAGAGCATTACTCACTTTGGGACTCTTTCTTGGTATTTCCTTTTGTAACTTCTCTTTTGGGTGGTGGCTACAAGAGGCAACCATTATCCCATTCAAAAAGAAAACAACAACAACAACAACAAGTACGGGCATTCTCATTATCAATCATCCAAACAATGAGACAACTATAAAAGAAAGCTTGACTGAGTGAATGATGAAGCTCCATGTCTTGGGATAACCTCTAGGGATCTTAGAGCTTGTTTTTCCTTGCCTATGGATGGCCTTTTGCTCGTTCATTCGCTTGATAGAAGTCTTAGAATTGTTGGTGTATTATTTTGAAAAAAGGTGTTGCTGCTACTAGTCAATGGACAAAACTTTTGACAAGCTAAACCATCAAGAGGCCTTAGACAAGGATGCTCGATATCCTCCCTCTTCTTTATCCTTGCAATGGAGGGACTCACACACATTTTTAATTAAGATGTTCAAAATGGACACTACTATCAAGGCTTAAAGGTCAGCAGAGATGGACCTCTATGGACTACATTATCATGTGTAGATGATCTGCTTGTTTCTAGGGACCACCACTCTATTCGAGACTACCACGCTTAAGGGGATTCTGGATTTGTTCCCTCTCCATTCTGTACATCCAATCTTACAAACAAACATGTTGGACGCTTTTCATATACAACATTTAACCACAACTTCTACCTATCTACACACACTCACACAAAATCATTCCTATCAGTCTCAACTTATTAAAGAGACCATGCAATAGAAGTTGCAAGGATGGAAAGCCCGAGCTCTCTCACACTCTGGAATTAAGGACAGTTTTGATTCAATCTGTGCTCTCTACAATGGCAAATTACTTCATGTCATCCTCACTACTTACCAAGCAAATTGGCTTCCATTTGACGTATGTTTTGGTGGCACCATCATCATCCAAATCAATTAGTGCTTGAAAAATGGATGGTTTTTTATTTCCCTAAAAGACAAGCTAGGGAGGGGCTCTTTAATATGAGAGATCCCAACACTACCAATATTTCTTTATTTGCACGTACTTTGTCAGAGACGCTACTATCATACAGAACATGTTCATTACAAGACTAGTTGGCAAGCACTAAAGGAGATCACTGAGTTACTCCAGCAATCTGCGTTTATGAGAGTGTCTTAGGGTCTGTTTGGCAATGCTTCAGCTTTTGAACCCAAGTGTAGAAGCTAGTCTTTGGCTAAAGGCTATCATAACCTAGCTTTTGGAAATGTAAAGGAATTATTGTTCCAAAAGCTACATGCTTCTAAAAAGCTGTTAGTGTTTGGTAGAACTGTTGGACCATTATAGCTTCTAGAGAGAAGCTATATGCTTAAAAGTAAAAGTCCTACCAAACAAACCCTTAGACTATATCGACTTCTTTTCAATTCTACTCATCACTTGGACCCTTGGACCGCTTCAGCTATTTCCTTCGACAACCATCACTTGTGCCCTTCATCAAGCTCCTCTTTGCATGTTGGCTCTTTTGGAAGGTTTGATGTGATGCCATCTTCAAGAATATTCAAATTCCATCTCTTGAGGTTCTTGCGGCACTAGTATGTATGGAATTTACAACACAACTCCAACCTGACTTGTCAGACTAAATGAGTTGAATGTCTCATGTCTCCTAAGCTATGAAATCTGTGTAATGCACTACTGTTATGTAATTATTTACATTTTATGAATTTTATTCCTAGACGGGTGTTATTGATCCGAGGCCCGTTGTGTGGTTTTGTACTTTTGGGCTTGGACCTCGTGGGCCGGCTTCTATTCGCGTGTCCCTGTGGGTGGTTGGCACTATGCATTATGGCACTATGCGTGTGAAGCCCAGGTGTGGGTCCGTGTGGGGCCCAAGTATGGGGGTCCGCGTGGGACCTACATTTGTGGGTCGATGGTTGAGGCTTGCAGTTGGCCTCGTGGTTGTGGTGGGTGGTCGGGTGCGTGCACTGGCTTGCGAGGCTGGTTGTTGAGGGAGTGTTGGTGTGTGTGGCTGACTGGTTGCATGCACACGGCCACCTACTCCTTCTACGTAGCTTTTTAAGCTGGAGGCCTCTGCCATGCACAACCCAAGCATCCTTCTCTTTCCTCGTGCATTCTCTCCATCCCGAGCACACATCCTTCCTCCACTCATTCTCTCTCTCTCCACTCACTTCCCCTCTCCCCCGTCTCTCTCTTTTCTCTCTTCCTCTCTCGCTCTCTCCCCCTGTTTTCTCCTCCTCGTGACCTCCTCTCTGTTTGGTGTGCTCAAGGGCCGGCGACGGTGTACAGTGGCTCGTGGTGGTGCATGGAGCTTGCGTGGAGTGCTCCCATGGCCGTGGTTGCGCCGAAGTTCGCCGTGGATCGGTCGGAGGCATTTTCAGGTATGCATCTCCACCTTATGTAATAGAGAGCATGGAATTGGTAGAAAATGCTAGGATTGCATGAAATATAGCTAAATTTACATTCCTAGAATTTATTGTGATTTTATGAGAATTTATTGGCATTTGTGATGGTTGGTGCGTTTTGGGTCCTTTTGACCCGTCTTCCTTTCCGATTTTATATCTTGATGCATGGTGAATAGATTTTAGTTTTGTTTGTTGGGATTTGGAGTAGACTCGAGGGCTTACATCTTATTTTTTATGCAAGATTTTTGGTGTTTGTTTAGAGGGTCCGATCAGAGGTACTAGTTGGGGTGATTTTGCACTGTAGGGTTTTGGGTCGTTTTCTAGGATCGCAGAATTCGGCATGCCGAAATGAAAACAGCATACCGAATCAGTGAATTTCGGTATACCAATTTCGTTCAGTATATCATTTTTCTGTCAGTTTGGTCCTCTAGTCGATTCAGCCTGTCAAATCACCTCAGTCGACCGAATCAGTAGATTTCGGCATACCAAACCTGATTTTCGGCATGCCGAATCAGGGCCCAAATGAGTTTATAAAATGCGTTTTTCAAGGGCTTTCTGGATTGCCGTGTTTTGTCCCATTGAGATGGGATTGTCGGCCCTCAACGGTGGTCCCCTAAGACACATGATGTGTCGCTTTGCTGAGGTTTTAGAAGATTTTTCAAAAGATATGAAAATGGTTTTGGAAATGGATTTCAAGGAAACAGTTGGCCTGTTTTGGAAAATGTTTTCTTGGTTTTCTATGTGTGGGCCGAGACAGTGTGGGACCGTGTCGTCGGGACTAGGGAATGTGACGACATTCTCAGGTGGTCAGGCACGACTCCCTGGTTGAGGTCGGGGGCCGAGATACTTGAGGTTGAGGGGCGTCGGGTCCTAGAGGTATGAGACTATTTCACTGTCATCTCAAGGTTAGGGTTGTGGTCCGCGGGTTGAGGTGTCTTGTGGCATGACGTGGAGGTATGATACTCCTGTTGTCGCTGTGAGCAATGAGGCTCGGGTGTCGTCGGTTGTGGAGGTATGAAACTCTCTCTTGAGCACCGTGTGTGGAGGACGCTGTGAGGAGGCGTACCCTGTGGTGGCCAATGCGGGTGGGACACGTACCTCGTAGCTGGTAGCGTCCTAAGAGACAGGACAGCCTTCCCAAGGAGGGGTTGGCTTTGTGAGGGTTCTCCAAGTGGGAGAATTGTGGGACGACACGGCTCCTACACAGGGTGGCACGTCGTGGTAGTGCAGACGCCGTTGGTTGCTCTTCGGCGGACTGCTTGTGGCCAAAGTTAGGTTGCCTAGCGCCGGGCTTCCTGACTCACTGTGTGTGGTTTTGGCCATTGAGGGCCTTTGCTTGTGGCTTTGGGCTAGTAGAGCCCCGGTTGTGGTTTTGGCCAGTGTGGGCCTGGATTGTGAGGTTTTTGAGAAAATCGTTAGCGAAATGAATTTAAAATGAAAATTGATTATAGTTTTATTTTCCACAGTTTTCGTGGGATGCGTACTGGGTGACTTCTGTCACTCATGTGTTTTTCCTCGTGTTTTTGTTTGCAGGTGCAAGCATGCAAAGGGTTAGCATAGTGCATATAGTCTGGAGTCTCCTAGCCGTAATATATACTATTTGGCTTTAATTTTCCCGTAATTTAATTTGTTTTAAATTATTGTGGAAAATGTGGGGCGTGACATGTTATGTTTATTTCTTGAACAACTATGTATGATCTTATGTAATATCTTTCAATCTTGATGAAACTATATGTTTCCGTAAAAAAAAATTGTTGCTATGCTTAAAGCTGCCTAGAATCACCTGAAGTTGTTTGGACTGATTTATTAACATTTGCTTAGCTAGGTTGTTTTCCATTGCTTTTGTGCAAGCCAAATTACAAGGACTAAAGACAATCTTATGTTGAGTTTCCCTCCATATAGAGGATGGTCCCTTTACATATTTCTCTTTCTTACAATAACTCAGATGCAAGATTCGCACTTAACCCTTTAGGGTTCGTGGAAGAGGAGAGAAAGATAGAGAGAGAAAAAACACATTTTTAAACAAGAAAAGAGGTGGCGGCTGTTTTCTCCTCCTCTTCCACTATTGCACTACATTGATCAAGAGGCCAATAGGAGGGTTGTTTGTGGTCAAATCAAGCTGAAACTTGACCAGCTCATTCGCAACTTGCTGCTCTTCAGTTGGACGGTTGGATCGAGGATCAGAATAGTATAGAGTCGGATTCAAAGGAGGTTTCAGAAGGATTTCGTCATTTCAGTTCTGTAGCACGCACTCTTAGTAGAAGTTTAGTTTAAGGGACGAAATGAAGTCTATTTGGAGCGAAATTTTGTCAATAGATCAGGGACTTGTCGAGCTTCATTCCTTCCAAGTTTTGCACTTTTTGGGACATGACAATGATAGTAGTTTTGTTTGGAACAGAGAAGACTGGGATTGGTAAAATCTGTATTGCCTCTTGTTATGTTGTTGTTTGTGACATTGATTGATTGTTGATGTACATGTGTGATTCCTCTAGTTAAACACTAGAGAAGACCCTATTTGTACTCATTTG
Organism: Posidonia australis; assembly: GCA_024699735.1. NCBI lineage: Eukaryota > Viridiplantae > Streptophyta > Magnoliopsida > Alismatales > Posidoniaceae > Posidonia > Posidonia australis. The sequence goes on along the minus strand of JAMKQA010145851.1, from coordinate 10,108 downwards.
ATTATAGTTTAGGCTTTAGGGGTGGATCGAGAGGTCTTGTAGTTTTTACTCCTCACACTAGTGAGGTTTTCCACGTAAAAGATCTGATGTTTTGTGCTAGTGTTTTTTTTTTTTTTTTTGCTTTTTTTTAATCGATTTCCACATTTGATTTCCTCATTGAGAAGTTGTTTTTGAAAGATCCCAACAAGATTTTCCAACAAGTGCTATCTGAGCAAGGTTCAACCATTTTTTGTCGAATTGGATCGTGTTGCAATTCCTTGTGGTGAAGATGGAAGTAAACACAAGCAGAATGATTTCATTAAATGGTACAAACTATCAAACTTGGAAAGGGAAAATGGAAGATCTTCTTTATGTGAAAGAATATTATAAGCCTGTGTTTAATAAAAAAAGCTTAAAGATAAATCTAAGGATGAATGGAAGATACTTCATCGGTAAGCTTATGGTTTCATCTGATAGTGGGTAGATGACAACATGTTGAATCACATCTGTGATGAAACAAATGCAAGTACCTTGTGGCAGAAGCTTAAGGAGATATATGCTTAGAAGGAGGGCACCAACAAGATATTTTTTAACAGACAGTTGATGCATTTGAGATATTGGAACAACACCCCTATGGTAGATCATGTGAACACCTTTCAGAGAATCATAAATCAGTTGTCTTCAATGGGCATCACGTTTGATGATGAAGTGAGAGCCTTGTTGATTTTGGGTCATTGTCAGACATGTGGGAAACCTTAAAGGTTACGCTCTGCAACTCAGCTCCTAATGGTACAATCACTTGGAACTACGTGAAAACCAAGGTAATGAATGATGGAACCAGAAGGATTGCAAAAGGTTCCTCCTCACACTCTAATGTGTTGGTTATAGAGTCACAGGGAAGAAGTCATAGTAGAGGTCCCAATGATTCTGAGAAAAGCAAAAGCAAGTCAAGAGACAAGTTTGCAAATGTTGAGTGCTATCATTGCCATGAGAAGGGTTACACCAAGAAGTTTTGTCAGAAGCTGAAAAAGAGAATAAGAAAAAGAAAAAGTCACTGCAGCATGACAATGACAGTGATAGTGAGGAGAGGATTGCCTCTGCTATGGAGGAGTTACTTATTGGTTGTGATGATGATGCAGTGAATCTTGTAGGTGATGATGAGACAGCATGAGTGTTAGATAGTGGTGCTACCATTCACACAACATCTCAGAGAGAGTTCTTCACTACGTACACTTCAGGTGATTTTGGAGTTGTGAAGATTGACAACAACGATAGGGCAAAGATCGTTGACAAAGAAAATGTGCATTTAGAGACCACAAATGACACCAGATTAATCCTTAGATTAGTCAGACATGTTGAGAGTTTGAGACTCAATATTATTTCAACTGGGAAGCATGATGAAGATGGGTGTGGATGCATGATTTTCGGAAGGGGAATGCACATTCTACATACCATGACACATTGGATGAGTTTCGCCACCTCGTTTGTGTCCCTTTAGTTGTATTCGACTCCTTCACTCCATAGATGATGGAATCGATGTGTGTCACTCTCGATTTGCTTTCGTCGACCCTCGAGATGCCTTAGGGAGATGTGGATGTTGTGGATTCAACTACTATAGGACAGTGCCAGCACTACCTATAGGTTGTTGCGTCGGTGAGCACTCTCTCGTCTTTTTCTTTTCCTTACAAAATAATGTCAAAATAAAGAAAATGCAGATTAATACATGGTAGTAAGCAATTCAAAAATGAAATATAAAGTCATATGATGTAAAGAATAAACTATCACTCGAGGGATTTTATCCCCCCAGTTGCAACTAATGTAAAAGCCTATCTATAATATGTAAAATATGGAATGAGATATGCGAATTTATTTAAAGAAAATCCCACTTTCCAAATGCATGGGATGCAAAATATCAGTGTAATGCGGTCTGGCCTGTCAGAGAAACTTAGGCTCAGAACCTCTCAATTCTCTCTTTCTCAGAATTCCAGTCTTTTGGATCAATCTAGATCTCTAAAAATTCTCCTCTTTTTTTGTCCCTCCAAAAGGCTAGGGGTGCCCCTATATTTATAGAGGGTCTATGAGACCTTAAAAAGCAACAGAGATCGAAATAGGCAATAATGCACAGCTGCCATCAAAAGTTTTCAAATTAGGAGCGTTATACGCCCCATAATAGGCGTTCAATGTAAAACGCCTAGAACTTGACGTTCTACACTCTTCTAACATCAACTGCCAGCTAGGAGCCTTTAATCCTCAATTAATGGTTGATTCAAACTTGATTAGCCCCTAATTATGCCATTACGTAATCAGAGGAAGTCCCAAACAAGGTAAGGATTCAAAAATCAAACTTCGCCAAATAAGGAAAGAAAGCTAACGTAGAAGGCCTGGATCATGAGTGTAGAACGCCCATGAATTGGCATTCAATGTTGGACACCCTAATATAGGTATTCAACACTCTCGTCCAGCAAACTTTTCAAATTTGGCTCAAAGATCTGAAATCCGAAATTGAAGGAGGTGATGGGCAATGTTATCCAACATGAAAGGCAAGTATCTACGTTGGACACAAAAGGATTATCAGGTCCCAATAAGGAAAAAAGGCCAAAAGGGAAAGGCAATCCACAAGACATTACAAAATGCCTACATTTAGTTGTTTAACGTAGAACGCCCGAGAAGGGGCGTTCAACGTAAAACGTCCATATTTGAGCATTCTACACAAAGAACAGGCACAAGAGATCATATACTTAGGAGATGAGGTCCTAAGCCATATGCTAATACAATGCTACTCTATAGGAGGATTGGGGAGTGTCAAAACGGGATATCTACAAAAAGTACTCAAGCAATTTTGGAGGTAGACAATATAAGCTCGCCAAGGGTAGCATGATAATAGCAAGAAGAAAAAAGGTATCTCATTGATATTACGTTCATGCTAAACTCTCTAATGTTTTTGTTATGCATTAGAAAATGAAGATCAAAGTGTGTTATGGCATAAAAGACTTGATCACATGAGTGAGAAGGGGATGACATTGCTCCTAAAGAAGAATCTCCTATCAAAGATGAAGAGTGCACATTTGAGGAATTGTGCAGATTACTTGGTAGGAAAGCAGCACAGAATTTCTTTCAAGAGCCAACCTCCTTCCAAGAAGCCAGAGATGTTAGAATTGATACAATTTTATGTATATGGACCGATGAAGGTAATGACACATGCTGGAGCTAGGTACTTTGTTACTTTCATTGATGATTCCTCTAGGAAGATTTGGGCTTATGCCTTGAAGTTCAAGGACCAAGTACTTGACAGATTCAAAGAGTTTCAAGTTTCAGTTGAAAGACAAACATGTAAGAAACTAAAGTGCATTCGAACAAATAATGGAGGAGAATATTGTGGACCGTTTTATGCATATTGCAAGCAGCAGGGCATAAAGTATCAGAATAATCCTCCAAAGACACCATAGCTGAATGGAGTTACTACAAGGATGGATAAAACATTGGAGGAGAGGATCAAATGTTTGTTTTCACAAGCAAAGCTACCGAGGACTTATTGGGGTGAGGCCTTGATGACTACAGTATATATTGTTAATCTTTCACCATGTTACTATTTGCAAGGAGATGTTCCAAACAAGGTTTGGTACAACAGGGATGTCTCCTATGATCACTTGAAGGTGTTTTGATGCAAAGCTTTTGTGCATGCTCCTCAAGAAGAAAGGACCAAGCTTGATGCAAAGACACAACAGTGTTTTTATCTTAGCTATGGGCAAAATGATTTTGGCCACAAGCTGTATGATTCGATAGCTAAGAAAGTTATTAATAGCCGCGATGTTGTGTTTGTGGAAGACCAAACAATTAACGACATTGACAAAGCACAGGTTGAAGCAACTCAGCAACAAGAAGGCTTGATAGATTTAGACCCAGCTCCTACAGTTCTAGCTCCAAGACAGGTTGAAGCTAAAGATGATAATGACATAAGCACAGGTGGAAAGGATGCTCCCCAGCAATAAGTTGGCACTAATGCAGATGGTCATGATTAGGTACCACCAGTGTAGGAAGTTCCACCAGAAGTTCTGCTCAAAAGATCAGCCAGAGACAAAAGACCTTCTATCAGATATTCTCTAAATGAGTTTGTGGTGTTACTCTCTAATGGTTCTAAATTAGAGTGCTTTGCAGAAGTAGTAGAAGGAGAGCACAGGAAAGAGTGGATGAAAGTTATGCAAGATGAGATAAGTTCCTTGCATGAGAATCAAACATTTGAATTTGTGAAGTTGCCTGAAGGCAAGAAAGCACTCAAAAACAAATGGGTCTATAGAATCAAGCAAGAAGAGTACACTTCACATCTAAGGTACAAGACTAGATTGGTTGTAAAAGGATTCACTCCGAAGAAAGAGATTCACTTCAATGAGATCTTTTCTCCAGTGGTGAAGATGACTTCCATTAGGATGATCCTTGGCTTGGCAGCAAGTCTCAACTTGGAGGTTGAGCAGATGGATGTGAAGATAGCCTTCCTTCATGGGAATTTAGAGGAAGAGATTTACATGGAGCAATCAAAGGAGTTTGTTGAGAAAAGCAAAGAAGACTATGTGTGCAAATTGAAGAAAAGTCTTTATGGCCTAAAATAAGCACCGAAGTAATGATACATGAAGTTTGACACCATTATGGCAGAGCAAAGCTACAAGAAATGTAGCACAGGCCATTGCATGGATTTCATTATTTTGTTGCTTTATATCGATAATATTTTAATTGTTGGCAAGAATATGTCCAAGATTATAGGATTGAAGAAAGAGTTGAGCAAGTCTTTTGCTATAAAAGACTTGGGACCTGCAAAGAAGATTCTTGCCATTGAAATTAAAAGAGACAGGAATTCCAAGAAGTTGTTCTTGTCACAAGAGAAGTACATTAAGAAAGTACTTCAAAGGTTTCATATGGACAATGCTAAAGTAGTTGGTTCACCTCTTGCAGCTCATTTCAGATTAAGCACCAAGTAGTGCCCTTCTACAAATGAAAAGAAAAGGAAAATGGAAAATGTCTTGTATGCCTCAGCTATTGGAAGTTTGATCTATACTATGGTGTGCACCAAACTCGATATAGCCCATGCAGTTAGTACAGTGAGCAGGTTTTTTTCAAATCTTGGAAAACAGCATTGGAAAGCAGTTAAGTGGATCATGAGATACCTCCACGACACTTCAGGTATGAAGATCTGTTTTGGTGATGGAAAACCTATATTAGTTGGCTACACAGATTCAGATATGGCAAGAGATGATGATGACAGGAAGTCCACTTCAAGGTACCTGTTTACTTATGCAGGGGGAATTGTTTCATGACAATCCAAATTACAAAAGTGTATTGCATTTTCTATGATAGAAGTTGAATTTATTGCAGCTACAGAAGCCTGCAAAGAGTTGTTATGGTTGAAGAGAATGCTCGAAAAACTTGAGATTGTACAAGACAGGTATGTACTATTCAGTGACAGTCAAAGCGCAATTCACTTAAACAAGAATTCAACTTTCCACTCCAGGTCGAAGCATATCGATGTTCGCTACCATTGGATTCAACACATGGTGAACTCAAAAAGACTTGAGTTTGATAATGTAACACCAGTAAAATTCATTTTGTAATTATTTACATTTTAGGAATTTTATTCCTGGACGGGTGTTACTGTTCTAAGGCCCGTTGTGTGGTTTTGTGCTTTTGGACTTGGGCCTCATGGACCGGCTTCTGTTGGTGTGTCCCTGAGCATGGTTTGGCACTATGCGTGTGGGGCCCAGGTGTGGGTCCGTGTGGGGTCCACATGGGGCCCATGTTCGTGGGCCGTTGGTTGTGGTTGGGGGTTGGGCGGAGTGATTGGTTGCTCGTGTGGTGTGCCGGTAGTTGAGTTGTGCAGGTGAGCACGTTCCCAGCTACTATGAGTGCAGGCTTTATAAGCCGCACCGCACTCCTCTGCCATTCGTCATCTTCTTCTTCTTTTTGTCTCCTCCTCGAGCGCGTTTCCCTTCTTCCCCACCCTTCTTTTCCTTCCCCCCCACTTCTCCTTCCTCTTTCCCCCTCTTCTTCTCCTTCTACCCGTATCCCCTGTTCCTTGTTCTCGCGCGCCGATAGAGAGAGAGAGGGAAGGAGTGAAGCGGAGGGCTATGGTGGCTCATGGCGGTGCGTGGAGCTTGGGTGGAGCATCCTCGAGGTTGTGGTGAGGCCGTGGTTGCCGGAGTTTGCCGAAGTCGGTCGAGGATCGTCGGAGCTCGTTTCGAGGTATGCATCTCCACCTCATGTAATAAAGAGCATGGAATTGGTAGAAAATGCTAGGATTGCATGAAATACAGGTAAATTTACATTCCTAGAATTTATTGTATTTTATGAGAATTTATGGTGAATTTATTGGCATTTATGGCGGTTGGTGCGTTTTGGGTCATTTTGACCCTTCTGTCTTTCCGATTCTATATCTTGATGCATGGTGAATGGATTTTAATTTTGTTTGTTGGGATTTGGAGTAGACTCGAGGTTCTACATCTTATGTTTTATGTAAGATTTTTGGTGCTTGTTTTAGGGGTCCGATCAGAGGTCCCAATTGAGGCAATTTCAGATTGTATGGTTTTGGATTGTTTTCTGGAATCGCAGAATTCGGCATACCGAAATGAAAATGGCATACCGAATCAGTGAATTTCGGTTTACCGATTTCATTTGGTATACCGATTTCGTTCGATATACCGTTTTTCTATCAGCTTGGTCCTCTGGTCGATTCAGCCTGCCTAGCGTCGGGTTTGGCTTTATGAGGGTTCTCCAAATGGGAGAATCGCGAGACGGTGATTGGCTCCTACACAGGGTGGCACACTGTGGCAGTGTAGAACACCGAGGTCGCTCTTTGGCGGACTGCGTGTGGCCAGAGTTAGGTTGCCTAGCGTGGGGTTTCCAGACTCACTATGTGTGGTTTTGGCCATTGAGGGCCTTTGCTTGTGGCTTTGGGTTAGTAGCGCCCTAGTTGTGGTTTTGGCCGGTGTGAGCTTGGTTTATGAGGTTTTGAGAAAAATAGTTTGCGAAATGAATTTAAAAGGAAAATTGATTATAGTTTTGTTTTCCGTGGTTTTCGTGGGGTGCGTACTGGGTGACTTTTGTTACTCATACGTTTTCCCTTGTGTTTTGGTTTGCAGATGCAGGCATGCAGACGTTTAGCGTAATGCATATAGTCTGGAGTCTCCTAGCCGCACACATAGGTTCCTGGTAGTTAGCTATTTACTGTTTGGCTTTAATTTTCCCGTGATTTAATTTGTTTTAAATTATTGTGGAAAATGTGGGGCGTGACAGTTTTTGGTATCAGAGCTCCAGGTTCACTAGGTTGCACTACACCTAGGGTGTCTGGTCTAGAGACTCCATAGGTTTTGCATGCATGTAGAGTCTGCACCTAATTATCGCCATGGTTTTCTAGTTGTAGCTTTGTTTGTGGTGCAGGTACTTTGCCTTTCTTTGGTAGGACATCAGACTTCATCCAGGTAGTCCCCCCTCCTTTTACCTTCAATTCATGTTAACTTAGGGCTCGTAGAACCCCTCTAGGCCAGCTTGACAAAGTTGGTGGCCCTGTCTACCTTCTCGCACCTCTCCGGTGTTGGATTCACCACCTCCGGCAAGCCCATTGCCACCATGCGGTGGGAGGAGGTCTATGAGGTCCCTCCTACCTCTTCCTCCTCCTCCTCTTGGAGCTCCCTGACTCTGAAGGAGCTTCTCTAGCCTCCTGTAGACCTGGCGGAATCCTTCCGTCGCTGCTGCCCAGCCACCGTTGATCGACGCCATCAAGGCACCGAACCCATCCAAGCGCCGCTACAACCTCCGCGCACCTCCCTGGCGGTCCTCAGGCTCCCACGAACCCTAGAGAACCTCTGTCCCACCGCCTAGACCACCATAGTGCCCCAACGACCCACCGCCATCATCTCTGCCAACGCAGGGGATGGGAGGAACACCTTAGGCCATCCTGGTCCACGTCGATGCTTCCCAAAGCCTCGCCATGACTCCTCGAAGCTCTCCCGGTCCTCGCCGCGCCGCTCCAGTCGCTGCGCCACCGTCAGCCACTTCGTCGTTGCTTCCCTGACGCCGACAGACCACCACGCCGGATCGCGAGGTGGGTGGAGCACCCCAGGCTTCCCTAGCCTTGTCCAACCTGCCGGAGACTCCCGCTGTGACTCCCTCTAGCTCCCTGAGCAATCGTCGGAGCCATCCATTCACCGCACCGTCGCTAGGCTGTCATCGGAGGTCGCACCGGAGGGGAAAGCCGGTGGCCTTCTGCGATCTTCAAAGAGGAACAGTTTGGGCCCAGGCCCCTTAGTTTAGGTTTTATTCTTAGGTCCTTAGGTTATTACTTTTGAGTCCTTTTTCATTACATCTGGGTCCAATTATTTGTTTTTTAGTCCCTGTAGTTTTAAAAAAACTTTCAATTATTTATTTATCTCTGTAATATTTGCATATAATCCCATGTACATTTTAATTTTTTAATCTTTATTGCATTCATGCATGTTATATCACATTTAGGTCCCTAAGGTCATGATTTCTTTGCACTTAAGTCCTGAATATTTGCATTTGGCCCCTGGAACTTTTTAAAATGAGTTTTTCCTATGTAATTTGCATTCTGAACCCTGAAGGATTTTAAAATCACATTGACCATCATTAAAATTGAATTTTTATCACATTTAAGTCCTGTTCTTTTGCATTGAGCCCCTAGAGTTTTAAAAAATGATTTTTCTTTGTGAATTTTGCATCCTGAACCCTACTTCATAATTACATTAAACAACATAAAAGCCCAATTTTCATCACATTGAGGCCCATAAATTTTTCATATATGTCCCTGAGTTCTTAATAAACAATTCTTGAGCACAGAAAATTTACATCTAGACCCTTTGATTAATTTTAAATCCATCATTTAGGGTTTTAAATGTTTTCTTGCATATTTTGATATTTTCCACTTATTGCATTTCATGTTTTGCATTTAATCATAGGTTCCATTTAAAAATCATGTTTGCATTGTTAAATAGCCTTTGATTTCATATTTTGGTCACATTTGCAATTATGTGTGAATTTTACACATTAGACCCTAAGTTTTCAGGAAATTACCCAAGTGTAATTTTCACACATCTTAGTGTCACATTGTCATTTGATCCATCATCTGCATATTAGAATAGAAGTCACTGGGTATATTGTGATCCTGTACTTGTGAATTTTGCATTTTGGTCCTCGTACTTGTTCTTTACTATGTTTACATCATTTTATAATTTTAAGACCTTGTCCTTTTCATGATTTCTTGCCAATAACATTTGCCTGACATTTGACATACATGTTGACATATCTCAGACCATGCATAAACCCTATACATGCATTTATCACATCTGGACAGTAAAATGACCAAATTACCCCTGTACCACCAATCCATGCTCCTGCATGTTTATTTTTGCACTCAGTCTTGCATAACCCTTGTCCAAGTCATTCCTTAGCACTTTTTACACACTTAGGTGCACATTCATGCATTTTATATAGTTTTTGTCACATCTACGTATCCATCCATCCCTTTTAGCGAGCAGGCATCTTATGTTTTTTCTTACTGGGATTTTCCTTCACTTTATTTTCAGAGTCCCTTATCCGGTATTTGATTTGATTGTATTTACTCCTATGTTTCGAATTTTTCCCGATTTGATTTGGATTTCATCGCCCGAGGGCATACACAAACTGACCGAAAAGCCCACATTGGCCCATTTGCGGATTATTTCTCCCTTTTGATTTTCACAACTTTTTCCATGATTCCGAGGACTTGGTTGATCACACTTTTTATCTTTTTGATATCAGTACAGTTTTTCCAGGTGTTCCTTCCAAAAACATCATCATTTTATGTGAATTTCCTCACATGCCAAAGTTTGCCCGTTTTGCATGGACTTCTTCGCAATTTTTCCATCTTGATTCCCGCAACGTCTTCCATGGTTCTTATAGACACCCCAATTTTGAGCTCATTTGGCAGCAGGCACCTCCGGTTGATGCTCCGGTCGCAACCACCAAAACCCTAGCTCACACAAGCCCAATTAGGTTCACACTAGCCCACATGACCTAATAAAACACTAAAACGCAGTAAAACTCACTGAAAAATAAATAAAACACTTAATCCAGCTAAAATCCACCCAAA